>JASDQU010738800.1:243295-257123 GCA_032191745.1 Picea mariana
TATATATATATATATATAGATATATATATATAACCAACTCGATGTGCACTTCTAGGTAATTCCAGCGCACTTAGTCAAGTGTTCGCAACACTAAGAAATGTGTGCACCCTTCCTTTGATGTGAAATCGCACACACCTACTTGGGTATGCATAGCACTATTAAATGTTTGCACACTTCCTTTGATAACAATTCTCTGCGCACTTACCCAGGTGCACACAAAACCAAACCTAGGTGCCAACAACTCACCAACCTATATGTACATTTACATTTAAAATTGGTACCATGACTCACCAACCTATATGTACAATTAGAAAGGGTTCAAATCAGGGACATTACATCCCCCTTCCTCTTATTTATGCACTGTCCTCAATGCATCATATACACATGTACATAAAAAAATTCAAAAATCTTAAAAAAGATGTGGATACTCTACTCGCATATCATCCCCATGCTCCCAAGTTGCATCCTTAGGACCGTTCCATATCCATTGGACCTTTACTAGATCCATGACTCGATTCTGGAGTCATTTTATTTTCTAATCTAATATGCAAACCGATCGCACTTGAAAATCACATTTTGGCTCCACCTAAATCACATTCCAATCAATAGTTTGATTAGCATCAGGTACATACTTTTAAAGCAATGACACATGGAAAACATTATGAATACACAAGGATGCAATAAATGCAAGAATATATGTGACAGGATCAATCCTCTCTAGGATTTAAAATGGCCCACAATAGCATGCTACCAACTTAGAACAAATCCCCAACTTCAAGGAACTATTTCTGGATTTAACTTTCAAGAACATGTTGTTTCCCACTTTAAACTCTCGATGGGTTCTGCCTTTATCTGCACAGATTTTATGTCTATCTTGGGTGTCCTTTAATTTTTGTCTTATTTTACCATCTTCTCTTCCATTTCCTTGAGAAGATCTGGCCCAACGACTACATGGTTTGTTGGGTTGTCCCAACTCACTACTGTGTTGCACTTTCTACCATAAAGTGCTTCAAATGGGCTCATCTTTAAAGATGTTTGTTACCCATTGTTGTAAGAAAAATCTACCAAGTGAAGGTAGTCTTCCCATTTTGATGGTTTATCCATCACATACATCTTGAGCATATCTTCAATCACCTGATTTACCCTCTCTGTTTGACCATTAGTCTCAGGATGATAGGTTGTATTGAAGTTCAAATTTTTCCCAAATCCTTTGAATAGCCCTTTCCAAAATTTGATGTGAACTTGGAATATCTGTCAAACACAATTGTCTTAGGTACACCATGCAGCTTAACAATTTATCACATGTATATCTCAACAGTGTTGGTTTCCTTGTGCGTTGTCTTTACTGGAATAAAATAGCCAGCTTTAGTAAGCTTGTCCACCACTACCATAATAGAATAATGTTTCTTAGCAGTCCTAGGAAACTTGGTAATGAAATCCATGGTAACAAATTTCCACTTCCACTTAGGAATGGAAAAAGGTTGTAGCAAACCAGCTGGATGTTTGTGCTCAGCCTTGTCCTTTTGACATTCAAGGAATCTAGCAATAAAATTAGAAATATCCTTTTTTCATACATGGCCAATAATATTTATTTTTTACAGTGACAATTTTCTTCTGGTATCCTGGATGTCCAGTATAAGAAAATTTATGCATCTCTGAAAATAACAAACTTTTCAACTCATGATCATTCGACACATAGACTTTGCATCTATACATTAGTATTTCATCCTCTCTTAGCTCATAACCTTCAAACTTTTGTTGTGACATACCTTGTTGTAAAGTTTCCTTTATGTCCACAAAACGTTGATCAGATTTGGAAACCTATAAAATTTTGTTGCTCAAATCAAATATTTACATGCTAACGATTGTAGCATGCATCTCATGCACCCTCCTGCTGAGTGTGTCAACCAACTTGTTCTCTTTTCCTATGATATCCTTTATGTCAAATTCATACTCAATGAGGAATTTTAACCACCTACTTTTTATAACATTTAAACTTGGATTTCAAAATAAATATCTCATACCACTATGGTTTGTCCTCGGTTCAAATCTTTTACCCATGAGATAGTGTCACCACATGTTCAAAGCATGCACTATGGATGTCAATTCTAAGTCATGAGTAGCATAGAGTCTTTCATTGTCCTTTAACTTTATTGATTCGTATAAAACCACATGTCCATTCTGACTCGAGACTCCACATATCCATTCCTTACACGCATCTGTGCACATGACAAAGACAGCCTATGAATCAACAATCCTCAAAATTTGCGCAATTTTCAACAAACTTTTCAAGTTTTGAAAACTTCTTGGACAATCCGAAGTCCATTGAAATTGTGCATCTTTCTTTAGCAGGGATGTGATTGGATGCAAATATTTGAAAATCCTTCAATAAACCTTATGTAATAACCTACAGGTCCCATAAAGGACCTTAAGTCTGTGACATTTCTTAGTGTCATCCATTCCCCAGTGGATTTTATCTTTTTTCGGATCCACGACTATTCCCTCCTTGGAAATGATATGACCCAAATAATGAATATGCCACTGATAAAATGAGAACTTGCTAAACTTTTCATAAATTCAATGCTCTCTCAATACTTGCAGTACCATCCTCAAGTGTTTCTCGTGCTCTTCTTCAATACTTGAGTAAATAAGTATGTCATCCAGAAATACAATAACAAACTTATCTAAATAACTTCTGAAAACTCCATTCATCAAAGACATGAAGACAACTAATGCATTTGAGAACCCAAATGGCACCACTGTGAAATTGTAATATATGTACCTCATTCTAAAGGAATTCTTGTTGATGTCCTCTTCTTTAATTCTCACTTGGTGATATCCAGATCTGAGATCAATCTTTGAAAATATTTGCGTGCCCCACAGCTGATCAAAGAGGTCATATATACTTGGAAAAGGATATTTACTCTTTATTATTACCTTGTTCAACTGCCTGAAGTTGATACAAATTGTCAACGTACCATCCTTCTTCTTCACGAACAATATTGGGGATCCCTATTATAGCCCTAAAATTCCCTACTCATGCATACATGGCCTTGGCCCTCTTACTTGCCTATTTTGCCAAAGCATTATTGAGAATCAAACCATTTCGTAGAATATGTACGCACCCTGCACCATTACATCCCACGTACATACGGGTTCTACACCACTACATCTAGTGTACATATGCTTGATGCACCATTACATCTCGCGTATGCTTGCAAAAGTTGCAAAAAACAAAAAGTTGCAAGTAATTCATTGAAATTCACAGGCTATTGGAAGTTTCCAAACTAATCCACCTGCTATAGCCTGTCACCCAACCAAATAACCATCCTTTTTTCATATAAAAATAGGTGTTGGGGTCTCATTTCACATCCAAGCATAAGAACAGTGAAACTCTGCCCAATTTCACTTCCCCTCCTTGCGCAAGATTTTTCTACCTTGTGAGATATTGCCTCAACATTCCCTCATCAGCCCCTTCTTCCTCCATTCAACCCATTCCCTTCCATTGAGGTGATCAGAAGGTTGAGAGAAGAATTCCATTCAAGGTGCACTTGGAGCATGGTATAGAGGAGCCTGGACCAGGTTCATGGAATGGTGGATGACATAGATTGTAAGTTGTAATCTTTGTATGATGAATAAAAGAATCACATTTTCCTGTCCCAAATGATGATGTCTTTAGTATTTTCATTGATTTATACTTAGCATTTAATATATAACCCTAAATCATGAATGGAATAGAATGCTTGTAGTCCTTGTTTTCCTATATTTGGATGCAGGTCAGCCATGGGAGGAGACATGCAGTCAGTGGAACTACCAAGCTTGAGGAGATCATCACCAGACGTGGGATCAAAGGTATAGTTATCCGATCTCTTCTCTCATTTGTTGATCCGGATTATTTTCGGCATGACATGAAAGCGGAGATATAATAAAGAAATGTAAAAAGATATCTCGGATATCCAATATTATAACAAAAATGTATCAGAGATTCAACCATAAACACAAATATATAGTAATACACAATTTTCTATTAATGAGTGAAAATGTACAAAGACTGTAAAATATAGAATGAAAGACTCGCTAGAATGGTGGCAGCTTATCTCTGAGAAGATATGTGACGAATACTTGCATATGTGAGAAGATGATTTTAAAATGAGGCTCCAAAGGAATTTTTATCATAAATAAAATCCAAAACCCTAACCCCAGAAGATAGCCAACAGTTTTGTGGACCCCGTTTTGGGTAGTTTGGTGTATCAACTTCCCGGGGTCGTAACTTTAGCATACGATCTATGTTTTGGGCGCACGATAGCTCATTGGAAAGGCATCATCAAGGAGATTTATTTTTGGGGCTCAATTAGAACCTTCAGCTATCATTGAGAAGCTAGATCCTGAAAACCTTCATCTAGGCCCTCAAAATGGCCCCAGAAGTTAAAAACTGCTAAAAATAGTAAATTGCCAAAATTGACAGAAAATTGTTTTGAGAAAGTTGGAAAAGGTGGGAGGCCACCAATATCCACTTGGATCAATCCTCCCTCCTTAGGAATAAATGGTATCCATTGTGTAGAGTGCCCGGGGAAGAGGGAAAAGAGTTTGTTGAATCTGCATCTTGATGAGTTGCTTGCCTTGTTGGAGAAGTTGCATTGCTTAGCTTCTTGAAGGTTGTCACGAACCTGTGGCTGGAAGGGTTGGACCTTTTTAACCAGTCTGTCTATATGAGATGTTTGTGTGCAGAAGGAATCTTTGTTCTTTTCTACAGTCTTGTTGACCTGATTCTGTTGGATAGAAGGTGCTTGGGCCAAGGCTATAGTGGTTGTAGTATCCTTCTATTCACCTTTTGAACAGAATGTGAAGAAGCTAAATTTTGTAGTATTAGATACTACCTTGAGAAATTGTTTATGTGGGACAGTAATCGGAACCACCTCTAGTATCTTGTAGAGATGACCCCCCAGAGTAACAATGGCACTACGAGGTCGAGACTCAAAGATAGCATGGCGCTTCCACATATATGGTTGGCCCAAGAGAACATCACAGACATCCAGCGGGGAAACATCACATAATACCTCATCCTTGAAGGGTTGGATGTCATATGCAAATCGACACTGTTGGATGATACAGAGATCTCGTCCCTGAAAAATCCACCCGATGGTGTATGGTTGTGGGTGTGGTGTTGTCGACAATCCCAATTGTTTGATGACCTCTGCTGATATGAGGTTCTTCTGGATTATGTTATCAACAATAAAATGTAGTGGGGTCCCCTTCACCTACATATTTGAATGAAAAATGTGCTCCCTCTCTTCAGTATCTATTCATTCTTTTGGTTGAATTGTTGTGGTCTCGAAAATAGCAGTGGGGTCTACGTCGATGATATGTCTTCTGTCAATATATTATGAATTATATTTTGAATCATGGTTCAGCTCCTTATCTTTGATTTCATCCACCAATGACTGTTTTGCGCGACATTCATTGGTGTCGTGCTAGGGGATTTTGTGGAAATCACAGTATTTTCTAGTGTCCTTCTTCATATTCCTGTGACCCTTCATTTCCTGTGTCTTGGACTAGTTTTCATGAGACTGTTTGTTAGGGTATTCTTTATTATACTTTGGTTGTTGCGGATTTGAAGACCTGAACTCCCATTTTTTCTAGTGCTTAAATTTCTGCTCAATTTTAACATCATATTGATAAGCAACACCAAGTGATGAGATGTTCAGAAAATCCATTTCAATTTGTATGTATCTGTGTAGAGCCCCACGGTATTTCAGAACAAAATGTCATTCGAATTCTTTGATACCTAGGTTGGTGCACAAGGTATGGAAGGTATTGGTGAACTCTAGAATTGCTTGGCCCCTCTCTTGTCATAGTGTGGTCCATCTCATATACTAGTCCTGATAGTTTCCAACAGGGTAATATTGTTCCTTTACCGTGTCCACAAAAAATTCCCAAGTGGGATCGGCCCCATATATTCCAAACTCTTCTATGGAACTTTTCTCCCAGTAAGTTTCCCACCAATGGTTGACATGGGGGAAATATTTAAGGAGTGCAAAGGTGATATTTTCACTGTCGGAAAAATGGTGAACAGAGAAATAACCTTCTAGCATATTTAACCATTTGTCTAGGGCATCCGCAGTTATTTGACCTTCAAATACGGGAATGTCAAAATTAACTTATACCTTGAAAAGAGAGGTTCTTCCAAAGTGGTTGTTTGATGAATATTCTCATGTTTCTATCGGAAGGCGTTGAAGGATGTGGGAAAATTTCTCCATCATTTCGTCCCTCTGTCGTGTTAGACCTTGCTCAAGCAACATATTGATAGAAATTTGCTCCATCGTTTTTATTTTCTTCCTCCATGGAGGGTTTCTTATGCATGCGAGAGAGATTTTGTTCAAGAGAGACAAGATCGAGACCCAACTTTCTATACTCGGACCTCGTCAGGGACATGCACTGAAAAAAAAAAAAAAACGATCAAGAGCAGCATGCTCTTATACCACTGATCCAGATTATTTTCGACATGAAATGCGAGTGGAGATATAATAAAGAAATGTACAGGGATATCTCATATATCCAATATTATAACATAAATGTATGAGAGATGCAACCATAAACACAGATATACAGTAATACACAATTTTCTATTAATGAGCGAAAATGTACAAATACTGTAAAATACAGAGTGAAAGACTCACAAGAATGGTGGCAACTTATCTCTGAGAAGAGATGTGAAGGCTACTCACATCTGTGAGAAGATAATTTTACAATGAGGCTACAAAGGCCTTTTTATCATAAATAAAATCCAAAACCCTAACCCCAGAAGATGAAAAGCCAACATTTTTTTGGACCCCATTTTGGGTAGTTTGGTGTATCAACTTCATGGGGACATAACTTTGGCATATGATCTTCATTTGGGGCGCATGATAGCTCATTGGAAAGGTATTGTCGAGGATATTCATTTTGGGGGCTCAATAAGAGACTTTGGATATCATCGAGAAGCACGATCCTGAAAAACCTTCATTTAGGCCCTCAAAATGGCCCCAGAAGTTAAAAACTACTAAAAATAGTAAATTGCCAGAAATTGTTTTGAGCGAGTTGGAAAAGGTGGGTGGCCACTGATATCCACCTGGATCAATCCTCCCTCTTTAGAAAGAAATTGAATCCATTGCATTGAGTTCCTGAGGGAGAGGGAAAATATTTTGTTGAATCTGCATCTTGATGAGTTGCTTGCCTTGTTGGAGAAGTTGTGTTGCTTAGATTTTTTAAGGTTTTCATGAACCTATGGCTGGAAGGGTTGGACATTTTTAACCAGTCTGGCTACAGGAGATACCTATGTGCAGAATTAATCTTTGTGATTTTCTGCATTCTTTTCGACCTGCTTCTGTTGGATAGAAGGTGCTTGGACCAAGGCTGTAGTGGTTGCAGTATCTTTCTATTCACCTTTTGAACAGATTATGAAGAAGATAAATTTTGTAGTATGAGATACTACATTGTGGCACTGTTTAGGTGGGACAGTAGTAGAAACCATCTCTGGTATCCTGTAGAGATGACCCCCTAGAGTAAAAATTACACTATGGGGTCGAGACTCATAGATAGCATGGTGCTTCCACATATATGGTTGGCCCAAGAGAACATCACAGACATCCAGCAGGGAAACATCACATAATACCTCATCCTTGAAGGGTTGAATGTCGTATGACAATTGACATTGTTGTTTGAAACATAGATCTCTTCCCTGGCAAAGCCACCCGATGTTGTATGGTTGTGGGTGTGGTGTTGTCGACAATCCCAATTGTTGACAACCTCTGTTGAGATGAGGTTATTCTCGCTTCTGCTATCAACAATAAAATGCAGTGGGGTCCCCTTCACCCACATCTGTGAATGAAAAAGGTGCTCCCCCTCTTCAGGATTTGTTGGTTCTTCTCGTTGAATTGTTGTGGTCGCGACAATATCAGTGGGGTCTGCGTCGATGATCTTTCGTCTGTCAGTATTTTCTGAATCAGACTTTGAATCATGGTGTGGCTCCTTGTATTTGATTTCGGCCACCAATGATTATTTCAAGCGACATTCATCGGTGTTGTGCCAGGGGATTTTTTGGAAATCACACCATTTTCCGGTGTCCTTCTCCATCTTCCTGTGACCCTTCTTTTCCTGTGTCTTGGACTATTTTTCGGAATGTTGTTTGTTAGGGACGTCTTTATTATACTTTGTTATTACGGATTTGCAGACCCGAACTCCTATTTTTTTTGGTGATTAAATTTCTACTCGATTTTAACAGCATATTGATAAGTAGCATCGAGTGATGAAATGTCCAGAAAATCCAGTTCTATTTGGATGTATCTGTGTAGAGCCCCATAGTATTTCAGAACCAAATGTCGTTCAGATTCTTTGATACCCATCTTGGTGCGCAAGGTATGGAAGGTATTGGTGAACTCCAGAATTTATTTTCCCGTCTCTTGTCACAGTGTGGTCCATCTCATATATGGGTCCTCATAGTTTCCAGCAGGGTAATACTATTTCTTTACCGCGTCCACAAAAAATTCCCAAGTGGGATCGACCCCATATAATCCAGACTCTTATGTGGAACTATGCTCCCAGTAATTTTCCCACCAATTTTTGACATGGGGAAGAGCTTTAAGGAGTGCGAAGATGATATTTTCCCTCTCGGAAAAATGGTGAACAGAGAAATAACCTTCTAGCATATTTAACCATTTGTCTAGGGAATCTGCATCTATCTGACCTTCAAATACAAGAATGTCAAAATTAACTTGTACCTTGCAAGGATCGGTGCTTCCAAAGTGTTTATTTGATGAAGATTTGCTTGTTTCTATCGGAAGGTGTTGAAGGATGTGGGAAAAATTCTCCATCATTTCATCCCTCTGTCGCGTGAGAGCTTGCTCAAGCAAAATATTGATAGAATCATTTGCTCCGTCATTTTTCTTTTCTTTCACCATGGAGGGTTTCTTGGGCGTGCGAGAGTGATTGTATTCAAGAGAGACAACATAGAGACCCAACTTGTTATACTCGGACCTCGTCGGGGACATGCACTGAAAAAATAAAAAACGATCAAGAGCAGCTCGCTCTGATACAACTGATCCAGATTATTTTCGGCACGAAATGAGAGCGGAGATGTAATAAAGAAATGTACAAATATATCTCACATATCCAATATTATAAATGAAATGTATCAGATATGCAACCATATACACAGATATATAGTAATACACAATTTTCTATTAATGAGCGAAAATGTACAAAGACTGTAAAATATAGAGTGAAAGACTCGCTAGAATGGTGGCAGCTTATCTCTAAGAAGAGATGTGATGGCTACTCGCATTCGTGAGAAGATGATTTTAAAATGAGGCTCCAAAGGCATTTTTATCATAAATAAAATCCAAAACCCTAACCTCGGAATATGAAAATCCAATAGTTTTGTGGACCTCATTTTGGGTAGTTTGGTGTATCAACTTCCCGGGGGCGTAACTTTGGCATACGATCTTCGTTTGGGGCGCATGATAGCTCGTTGGAAAGGTATCGTCGAGGAGATTCATTTTAGGGGCTCAATTAGAGAATTTGGCCATCATTGAGAATCTCAATCCTGAAAAACCTTCATTTAGGCCCTCAAAATGGCCCCAAAAGTTAAAAACTGCTAAAAAAAGTAAATTGCCAAAATTGCCAGAAAACTGTTTTGAGCGAGTTGGAAAAGGTGGGTGGCCACCGATATCCATCTGGATGATTTTATTTATTTACATTATTTTTGGTATGTTTAGGGTAGTATAAAGAATTGATTTACTTTTAGACAGTTATTCTCTCTCTCTACATCTTGAACCCTGGTGAAGTTAAAGAGGGGTTTTTCCTCTAGCAGAATTGGCGAGCATACTGGGTTATCGTCAAAGCTCGGGTTTGGGGAAAAAAATGTGTCACCTTATTACCCACAAGCGAATGGTCAGGTTGAAGCTATGAATAAGTCTCTCAAGATTGTTCTTCAGCAGACAATCAATTATCCCAAGTCAAATTGGCATTTGATGTTGTACTCAGTGTTGTGGGCCTATCGAACGTCTGTGAAGAATGCCAGCGGTTTCTCACCTTTTCAACTCATATACGGGCTGGAAGCAGTCTTACCTATTGAGTGTCAAATTCCTTCTTTAAATTTGGCAGTGGAATTATTTTCGGATACTTCACCGCTTGAGGAACGCCTACTATATCTCGAGCAGCGTCGTGATGCAGCCTCAACCAATGAGGTTCATAAGAAACAATTCAAGTGTCAGTAAAATCATTCTGTCCATCCTCGGATTTTCTCTGAAGACAATCTTATCCTGGCCTATGATCAATACAAATATCCCATGGGGTCAGGCAAGTTCAAACCCATGTGGTTCAGGCCATTCATTGTGAAAGAGGTCTTGAAGAAGGGCACCTACCGTCTGGTTGATTTTGAAGGAAATGCCTTGGTGGAGCCTAGAAATGGGCTCTACCTCAAGAAGTATTACTCTTAAGTTGGTCACATGGGTGACTTGTTTTACATATGTATAGCTTCTTATACAGTTTTTTTCTTTTTTGTTTTGTGGACGTGTAGTTATTTATTTCTTCTTTTTCACTGTGGAAAATGTCAAGTGAATCGGAGGTGTTTTTGGGGTTTGCAGATGACGCTAGATGACACACTCGGAGACTTGCTTCCGCATCTTGGTTGATTTTCACACCTGGAGGCCAAGTGCGATCTTCCGAAGGTATTTGTCTATGCGATTCTACAAACAATGTTTTTGAATACAATGCAGTGATAGAGTTTCTTCGTGGCACTTTGTTGCATGGAATTTCTCACCTCTGGGTCTACCTAGATGCTCAGTTGGTTGTGTCCCAGTTAAATGGAGTTTACCGTGTTTATTCTCCCACTTTTCACCAATGTTTTCTTAGGGTACGTCTCTTAGAATGTTATTTCGATTACATTACGTATATCCATGTTCCTAGGAGATTTAATCATATGACAGATACTCTAGCTAATCAAATATTAGATTGGCATGTTGCACACACATAAAAAGAAAATAACACACATACACATGTACATACATTTTTAAAAGATGTAATCCGTAAGATGAAAAATATGTATATATATATACATCAAAAAGTGTCATGAGTACATAGGTGGGTGCGAATGCCTCAAAAATAATGTTCAGCATACATCGTTGGGCTTATGCCCTCAAAAAATACATGTACAAAAGGTTCCCTCGACACATCAAAAGTCTATCCTATCTAAGCACGGGGCCTATTGGCCTTGCCATAATGCACAACGGTGTTGGCCAAACATTTAAATAGTTGGACCCACGTCTGTGGAAACCCTACTACGTGAGGTTGCATGGAAGGTGAGGGATCCTCGATCTTGGCCATGGGTACTATGCGAGTGAGCGCAATGAGGTTGCACTCCACTCGTCTCAAAACTCTCTCAGCCTCTCGAGCTAGAGGTCCCCCTACGACTGTTGGTCCATTGACTTCTCTTGGTCCTACCTCTAGTTGAGGACGTCGTCGAGTCCTCACAAAGTCTATTGGGCGCACTAGTCCCACATCTATACATAGTAGATACGCAATATTCAGTAATTTGTACACATATAAAAATGATATATATATATATATATATATATATATATATATATATATATATATATATAATTAAAAAATAAATAACTTTAAAATCATGTTACCTATCTCTCCTCTCTCCTCTTTGGGAAGCATGGGCATTTCTGGATCTCTGGAGAAGTTGATCCCGGCATAAGGGCAGTCCTCAATCGCCGAAATTTGTCGTGCCCACCAGTCGAAGAAATTTTCATCAAAGGCCTCTATGGTCCTCCCTCCCTGTTGTCTTGGCAATAATGCTACCCATCTGCATATCGCTAGGAAGGAGGACACATTCTCTCGTACCATCTCTCTAGGACTGATACTAGGAACCCTCTCGAAGAAGAAGGAACATAAGATCATATAGAACCCAAAGTTCATGTTGGTACATTGCCGACACTTTGTCAGGTGTCTCTTCATTCACATAAGCATGGTCGTACTCCATTCAAATATGTGTGCCTCATGACACTGAATGGAACATTGCATGTGTTCCTGGGAGGCTTGATGTAGGGCTGCAGATCCAGTAGTCTACCCAATCAATAATAATATCACTCGCAGAGACAAACTAGTGATGTTGTGGATCGGCACCTAGGAACCTACCTTCCCACTGCTAGCCTTGCAATACATCCGAATATAATCCTCGATGTTGAAAGGCCCAGGGGGGGATTTCCGCAGATTAATCGATTCCCCTCTCCTCGAGAGACCATTTAGGATGTAAATATCCTTCGTTGTAGGGGTCAACGACTGACCCTCCAGCATGAAATTCTCTGCATCCGGGTGCCAATAATCAACGAGAGAGTTGAGTAATTTGGGTTGTGCCCTCATAAAAGGACACTCCAAGAACATCCATAGCCCACATTGTTTTAGTGCGGTGATGGTTGTAGGGTCCTCTTCGACCAAAATGTCTATGTCCTCGTGCTCCCTCTCCCTCCAGTGGACATACATCCAGTTCCATGGAAAAATGGAGGAAGTTAGCTCTTTCATTTTTATTTTTTCGAAGCATGTAAAAGTGCATGTGGGCTATATTGGCCATAGTCGTGTATGTATGCGAGCATATTGTTTTATTCCCGAGTACATATGCGGGCTTTCCTTGGACAGCCCGCGTACACGCATGGATTCTCTTTTTAGGAGATCTTGCCCCCTCAAAAACCAAAATAAATGCAGAATTGAAGTATGGAAATGAAAGAGGGATGATTTTTTACTTACTTGGTCCAAGTAGAAGTTTG
Source organism: Picea mariana (assembly GCA_032191745.1). Classification (NCBI taxonomy): domain Eukaryota; kingdom Viridiplantae; phylum Streptophyta; class Pinopsida; order Pinales; family Pinaceae; genus Picea; species Picea mariana. The sequence continues at coordinate 256,105 of JASDQU010738800.1, forward strand.
TTTCGTTCATTGAAGCTCCTGGAATCAACTTTTATAGCAAAGGGGTTTTTTCTCCTTTTGGTTAATTTTTGAATTGCAATGGTGAAAATGAGCTACCAACTTCTATTTATAGAATTTTTTGTCATTTTTTCCTCTTTTTGACCCCCTTTGTCATTTTATTGGCTTGGTAATCACTTGATTCTGATTCTGATTTTCTTATTGGACATTCCAGTTGTATTTTCCTTTTGGTTCGGTAACTTTTTTGGGGATGGGTCACTTTTTAGTATCCTTTGGTAAAAGTCGGTTTTTCAAAATTTTTGCATATAAGTTAGGATTTCATCTTTGCTTTCTACATCTTGTTGTCTTTTCCTCTTTTCCATAGGATCGACCCCACTGAAGTGCAACATGGAACCTTCATTGTTGCTCTAGAAGTGTCATAATTAGGTGGTAGAGCCTACCTGTACATGGATGCCCTAGGTAGATCCTTGTTGCATTTTGACATCCATGTTGTCTGTAATGACTATAGGCTCGGGAGTCCTTGTTAGTCCTATCATGATGACGATATTAAGACTCATTCATTTGATGCACCATCATTCTTGGCCTTACCCTCGAGACTCCCAAATGAGCATGCTTTGGTGTCTTTCAAGCTCGCTTTAAAATTCGATGTGATTCTTAGAATACCCAAAAGTAGTGTTCTACAGAGAAATTCCATTTTTGGATATTCTAACATTGAATATGGAATACCTGATGGGCCCATTATGGCAACATCCTTTTCCCTAGATTTATCGAGGGAAGGGGACAACTTGCAGATTCAAGTTAGCAATTCTAGTTCATACGAAGATGGTGAACGAATCCAAGTAATGAGTGACACAAGTATTCCATTGGTTCAAACTTGTCTAGGATTTGATTGGGAACAAATAGATTATATAGAATCTTAGGCTTATGCTTCTCTTACTTCAGTAAGAACAAATAAGATCGTTAGCAATATGATTCAAATTAGCTTGATTAAATACCCCCTTTTTTTCATGGGGAGAAGGGAC
>JASDQU010738800.1:300590-377654 GCA_032191745.1 Picea mariana
ATAGAGTGTTTTGTATACCTCATAATAGTTGAAGGGGGTTTTCAAGTCGGATGGGTGTAGGCCTAGGGTTTATGTGGTCTGGGGTTTATGTTTTCAAGTCGGATGGGTGTAGGCCTAGGGTTGTGTAACTTTAGAGAACTATCATATTATTAATACATTTAATTTCTAGAGAATGACAATGTTTACTGCAATATTTCTTATTACTTTTACTGTAATTGATTTTAGCTAACATAGTTGTATGCATACTTATTCCTTGTGTCATTTTGGTAAATTCTAAACATTTTTTGAATATAATAATATCTTAAAATTCTTATTTTGGCACGTATACTTTTAAGGTTTTTTTTATACTTTTCCCTAATGTAATATTTATAACTAATATGGCATTGTCTTTTTGCTTCAACCTTTTGTTTAAATTCACTTTTATACCTGTCATTGTTTTAGACTGTTTATATATTAGAAATAAGAAATTTTATATATCTATAATGCTATTGGATCATTTTTAATAAGTTTTATTGTACACATGATAACAGATACTCATGTGATCATTTAATTAAATTGTATCGCTTAATTCCTAAGATTATTATCTTTTGACAAAAAATATTCATTACTTGTATTTAGTTATATTAAGTTTCATTGTTCAACATGTATTTCCCAACTAAATCGGCAGGGGCTGCGTTGCCATGCAACCCTTGTTAAAGAGTAGAAGTGTTTACAATGCCAATTGGGGAATATATTAAATAAAGGTTAAATGATTATGCTTTTTATAATGGTTTATTATAAGTGAGGGGGTTTCATTTAATAAATTTAAGGACTTTTGAATTAGCACAAAATCAAGCGTCATAGTTATATTTTGGGTATGAATGTAATGGTTGATGCAATTCAATTAGAAACTAATAATTATTGGATGGAATAATATATATGGTCGACTACGACTAGGAGATCTTTACATCAATCATTTTCCAACAAAAATGATCATCATAGAATATAAAACACCTACCTAAATTATAGGTCACACCATGATTTCAAATTTTGATAAGAATTTGATGCCCTCATAAAGTACAATTCCTTTATAATGTTTATCCTAAATTATAATATCAAAAATAACTTATAAATTGTACTAGGTGAAATATCACAAATCGTATTCGTGGATGGGCTGCTAAAGGCTAGGGCCACGACACCCCTATGTGTTGTGTGGCCACCAACATGCACAACAATACAATCGAGATGAATGTAAGTGTAGGGGAGTATGGTCCCACTCGTTTCATGGGTGAAAGGGTTTTCCTAGTGGCATATGAGGTTGAGCTTACTAGTTTGTGAAATGATATACAAGGGGAGGAGAGGTTGGCTCCTTTCAAAGTGTGGGCATGCGACGTACGAGGCTCAACTTACTAGTTTGGGAACTTATGTTTCAAATCATGCAAAAACATAGGGTGATGGGTTACATGTTGTTGATGGAGGTTAATAGTCTGAGGATGTTAATTGCAACTACAAGGAAGTTGGGCCTACCAAGAGAAGTTGGACATGATTTACAAGGTTGTGCAGCGTGCTCTTGTGAGCGCATTAGTAGAAAGCACAATCCAATCGCCAGATACCCCCTTTAGTTTTTTTGTTTCTATCATAGTTTCAGAGCACTGTTTTTTTGAGTTTGGTTGGGTGGGTTCATTGTGACTGCACCCTGCATTGGTGTAGGATATTGTTGCACTACTTTGAGTTGTGGAAAGATGTTTAGGATAGACTATCTAGTCACGATACTTCTTCCACTACCGTGGGAAGCGTGGGATATAACTCTGTTGAAATTCTATTTAATTTTTCCCAATACTTTTTCTATCCTTCTTCTCATATTGAACTTAGTTACAATGAAGAAAGGAAACATTCCTATGGTTGGGGAATGATGGAAAAGGAAAGCCATAGCTTGTACACTGAAGGATGTTATCCCTAAGGATCCTAGGTATGCCATCTAGGTTGAGAAAGATGCCTAGGAAGCAACTTGATTCTTCTTCTCTAGGTTTCTTGATTTTGTAAAAGTAGAATTGGAGGAAACGGAAGTTATCATCAATGAAAAAAGACAAAAAATATCCAATGAACAGATTCAGGAGGAATTTGAAGGTTAGGTTAAGGCCCTCATTGCCTAAGTTCTAGAAGAGAGGAGCTTGGAACAACAAGATATCCTCCATAAAATCGACATGTTAGATGGGAAATTTGCAGCAATCTGTAAAGTTGTGTTTCAGATAGAAATTGAGGTTTCTTAGATTTAAGATGACACTGACTCCATGGTACTAAAGGAGGACTCCCATATCTTTTTGAGAACACGGTCCAACCCCATTTGTTTAGATGAGGATTCCCAACCTTTCGGTGTTGCTCAAGAGGAACCGATGGAAACTAAGAATCCAAAGGACCAACTTGTGGATGAAAGCTCTCTGCCTCCCACTACTTAACTCAATAATAGTTTTATGTTATCTAGTTTTTATTTCCAGTTATCAGTTGTTAGTAAAGACTATCATCTATTTGTGTATATTGAACAATAGGTCAATAACTTCAACTGTAATGGAAAAGTATGCTACTTTTAAACTAGTGAAGGTTATGGTTTCCCTTGATCCAGATTATTTTTCGGCATAAAATGAGAGCGGAGGTATAATAAAGAAATGCACAGAGATATCACGGATATCCAATAATATAATAGAAATGTATCAGAGATACAACCATAAACACAGAGATACAGTAATACACGATTTCTATTAATGAAAGAAATCTATAGAGACCGTAAAAATACAGAGTGAAAGACTCGCTAGAATGGTGGCAACTTATCTCTGAGAAGAGATGTGAAGGCTACGCGCATTCGCAAGAAGATGATTACAATGAGGCTTTGAAGGTATTTTTACAATAAACAAGAATCTCAAAAACCCTAGACATCCAAAAACCTAACCCTAGGAGATGATGCGCCAAAAGTCATGTGGGCCCCGTTTGGGTAAGTCAGTACATCAACTTATCGGGGTCGTAACTTGTGCATACGATCTTTGTTTTAGGCACACGATAGCCCGTTGGAAAGGTATCATTGAGGAGATTCATTTTGGGGGCTCAATCATGCCTTCGACTATACTTGAGAAGCTCGATCCCGAAAAACCTTCATTTAGGCCCTCAAAATGGCCCCGGAAGTTAAAACTGCTAAAAATAGTAAATTGCACGAAAACTATTTTGAGCGAGTTGGAAAAGGTGGGTGGCCACCGATATCCACCTGGATCAATCCTCCCTCCTTAGGAATCAATGGTCTCCATTGCGTTGAGTTCCCGGGGGAGAGGGGCAAGCGTTTGTTGAATTTGAATCTCGGTGAGTTGCTTGCCTTGTTGGAGACGTCGTGTTGCTTGGTTTATGGAAGGTTGTCACAAACCTATCGCTAGCGGGATTGAATCTATTCAACCAGTTGGGCTACATGAGATGTTTGTGTGCAGATGGAATATTTGCACTTTGTTGCAGTCTTGTCGACCCTCTTTTGTTGGATAGAAGGTGCTTGAGCAAAGGTTGTAGTGGTTGCAATATCCTCCTGTTCACCTTTTGAACAGATTGTGAAGAAGTTGAACTTTGTAGTATGAGATACTACCTTGCAACACATTTTAGGTGGGACAATAGTTGGAACTACCTCTGGTATTCTATAGAGATGACCCCCCAAAGTAACAATGACACTACGGGGTCGAGACTCATAAACAACATGGTGCTTCCACATATATGGTTGGCCCAAGAGAACATCACAGACATCTAGTGGGGAAACATCACATAATACATCATCCTTGAAGGGATGGATGTCGTATGACAATCGAAACTGTTGGCTGACACGGAGATCTCTTCCTTGGCGAAGCCACCCGATGTTGTATGATTTTGGGTGTGGTCTTGTCGACAATCCCAACTATTTGACGACCTATGTTGAGATGAGGTTCTTCCGGCTTCTACTATCAACAATAAAATGCAGCGGGGTCTCCTTCACCCACATCTGTGAATGAAAAAGGTGCTCCCCCTCTTCAGGATCTATTGGTTCCTCTGGTTGAATTGATGTGGTCGCGACAATAGCAGTGGGGTCTACGTCGATGATCTATCTTTTACCAGTATTTTCATAATCAGATTATGAACTAGGGTTCGACTCCTTGTCTTTGATATCAGCCACCAATGACTGTTTTGAGCGACATTCCTCGGTGTTGTGCCAGGGGATTTTGTGGAAATCACTCCATTTTTCGATGTCCTTCTTTGTCTTCCCGTGACCCTTCTTTTCCTGTGGCTTGGACTGGTTTTCGGGAGACTGTTTATTAGGGTCGTCTTTATCATACTTTGGTTTTTGCATATTTGCAGACCCAAACTCTCGTTTGTTCTGGTGCTTAAATTTCTGCTCGATTTTAACAGCATATAGATAAGCAGCACCGAGTGATGAGATGTCCAGAAAATCCATTTCAGTTTGGATGTATCTGTGTAAAGCCCCACGATATTTCAGAACCAAATGTCGTTCAGAGTCTTTGATACCCAACTTGCTGCATAAGGTATGGAAGGTATTGGTGAACTCTGGAACTTCTTGGCCCCTCTCTTGCCGCAGTGTGGTCCATCTCATGTATCGATCCTCATAGTTTCCAACAGGGTAATATTGTTCCTTTACCACATCCACAAAAAAATCACAAGTGGGCTCGACCCCATATATTCCAGACTCCTCTATGGAACTTTGCTCCCATTAAGTTTCCCACCAATGTTTGACATGGGGGAGATATTTAAGGAGTGTGAAGGTGATCTTTTCCCTATCGAAAAAATTATGAACAGAAAAATAACCTTCTAACAAATTTAACCATTTGTCTAGGGCATCGGCATCTATCTGACCTTTAAATACAGGAATATCAAAATTAAATTGTACCTTGAAAGGAGAGATTCTTCCAAAGTGGTTTTTTTATGAACATGTCCCTGTTGCTATCGGCAGGTGTTGAAGGATGTGGGAAAAATTCTCCATCATTTCCTCCCTCTGTCGCGTGAGTGCTTGCTCAAGCAACAGATTGATAGGATTGTCTGCTCCGTCATTTTTATTTTCTTCCACCATGGAAGGTTTCTTGGGAGTGCGAGAGCGATTGTATTCAAGAGAGACAAGCTCGAGACCCAACTTTCTATACTCGGACCTCGTCGGGGACATGCACTGAAAAAACGATCAAGAGCAGCCTACTCTGATACCACTGATCCGGATTATTTTTGGGCACGAAATGAGAGCGAAGATATAATAAATAAATGCATAGAGATATCACGGATATCCAATAATATAACAAAAATGTATCAGAGATGCAACCATAAACACAAAGATACAATAATACACGATTTCTATTAATGAAAGAAATGTACAGAGACTGTAAAAATACAGAGTGAAAGACTCGCTAGAATGGTGGCATCTTATCTCTGAGAAGAGATGTGACGGCTACTCACATTCGCAAGAAGGTGATTACAATGAGGCTTTGAAGCCATTTTTACAATAAACAGGAATATCAAAACCCTAGACATCCAAAAACCTAACCCTAGGAGATGAAGTGCCAAAAGTCATGTGGGCCCCGTTTGGGTAAGTCGATACATCAACTTCTTGGGGTCATATCTTTTGCATACGATCCTCGTTTTAGGCGCACGATAGCCCGTTGGAAAGGTATCGTCGAGGAGATTCATTTTGGGGGCTCAGTCATGCCTTTGGCTATCATTGAGAATCTCGATCCTGAAAAACCTTCATTTAGGCCCTCAAAATGGCCTTGGAAGTTAAAACTACTAAAAATAGTAAATTGCCAGAAAACTGTTTTGAGTGAGTTGCAAAAGGTGGGTGGCCACCAATATCCACCTGGATCATCCCTCATGGCAAGCCTCCACAAAATATTTTTGTAGTCTTTTTATATATAATATGAATATATGACTATACTTTAAATTAAAATAAAAAATAAAAAGCACAAATCACTCAAGTTAAAAATGGAAAAAGTTGCTTGTGTGTTTGTAAATAAATATGATTAATTATCATCTCAAATCACTCAAGTTAAAAATGGAAAAAGTTGCTTGTGTGTTTGTAAATAAATATGATTAATTATCATCTCAAGTGTGAAGAATTGTTTTGAAAAAACAAGTCATCAAAAACCTTTGTTAAATGATCTATGTTATAATTCTTTTATGTTAATTATTTCTTCATAAATATCTAAACCAATGCCTATATTACCAACAAAATCAATGTTTTTATCTTCACCAAACTATTACTTTATTAGGTATAACCATGACACCAACACCCTATTAGGTCTAGTTAAAACACCAAACATTCACAAATTAGTAAATCCATATGCAACCCCCCTTATCCATAATATTGGTGTTGTTTTCAAATCCTACTTAAATAAAAAGTTATAGTTATACTATGCTAGCTATTTTTTCTCCCCGGATGGGGTGTCCACTTGCATGCATGATCAGGTGGCTATATTCAATTGTGTGGCTCACCGCCTAAGAGCCTTGGAACCCCCCCATCTCCTCAAATCCTTCTGGATGTCCTTACCTTCGTCACTCCAATACACTCAATGCAGCTAACATCTTTCACTTCCAAAATTGATAGGACTCATATTCATGATGAGGAGGAATGTTTTGGGGATGGATATATATTTCCAGGTATTCTGCATGATGAAGAGGATGAAACCATCATATTGACGCAAGGAATTAGCTCGCATAGTGATCATGTTGATGAATGACCTGATGCAAAGGGCATACTTGCACAATCGACCTTGGATTAGGTGGATTTTTCCCACGAGGTCGATCATCATGGTTCGTCATAAGAAAGAAAGGCGAGTTGATAAGCTCGTCATGGATATTATCGCTCTTTATGTTCCTATTTGTATATCTTCAATTCCCAATTTGGCTCTATTGGATTTTAATATGAAATCTTGCATGCTCTCTAACTGTTTTTTTGTCACTCCAATTAATTTTATTTTCTCTCCAATGGCACCTCGAGGTTGAAAAACATGCTCTTTTGGTGTCGGTCTTTCTCGGACTAGGCCATATTGAGTTGAGAGGGAAGCATTGGATCTTATAGAACACTATGAGCACTTCATGCCCGAGGAAGACTAAGAGACTATGTCAGTTTTGGAAGTTGAAGCATGTCTAGCCCATGAGTTCAAGGAGGATGTTGAGGTCGATTTTCAAGTGGGTGGGGTGATTCTGAAACTAGAATGTTCCAAAACAAATAATTCCAATTTATTTCAAACCTTATAATTATACTGGCATGCGAAAACAATGGTATCACTTGGAATGTTGCCCCAAGATGAGGATTTTTTCCATCTTAAGAGAAGGATGCAGGAGATGTTGGAGTCTCATAATTATTACTTGCTAAAGGTTGTGACTTGTATAGCTCACAAACATGGGGACGTCTTCCAACCACCTATTTTCGGTCCAAGCTTCATCACTTCTTCTATTGGTCTTGGCTTTAACATTTCTTCTGCTAGTCCAGGCCTTAGAGCTTACTCTACTATGGTCAGCAACCCTTCAAAACCAGAACCCCGGGTTCTTAACGATCCCTAGAATATTTTTATGTTGTTTTAGTAGTTTTCCTTTGTTTTTATCTAGTTCAATGATCCAAGTTGATATTGGTGGCCACCCACCTCTTCCAACTGGCTCACATATAGTTTTCATCTTAGCAGGTTTTTTCTAGCTTTTCAAGTCCTAAACTTTCGGGACCGTTTTGAGGCCCTAAACAACATTTTTTGGGATCGCCACAGTCACATTGTAAACTAAGTTATAATGTGATGAAAAACTGTGTAGTACTCAGATATACCTTTCCAACGAGCTATTGTGCGCCTAAAACAAAGATTGCATGCAAAAGTTACAACCCCAGGAAGTTGATGTACCAACTTACCCCATCGGGGCCCACATGACTTTTGGCACTTCATATCCTAGGGTTAGGGTTTTGGATGTCCAGGGTTTTTTTATTAATTCTTGATGCTAAAAATGCCTAGAGGCGTCATTGTAATGTTCTTAGGAGAATGTGCATAGTCGCCACATCTCTTCTCAAAGATTAGCTACCACCATTCGAGCAAGATTGTTTCATTCTGCATTTTACAGTTTCAACAAATTTCTTTATTGAATATAAGTTAAGCTTCATTGTATCTCTGTTACTGTTCTATTTATATATGTGTTAATTTTATAGATATTTGTTTCATTTCGTTCCGCTCATAAATCAATATCAGTCATATCAGAGCGGCCTACTCTTCATTTGTTTCTCTTTGCATGTCCCCAACAAGGTCAGGGTATAAACAGTTGGGAATTGAACCAGTTGAGCCTTTGAAAGATCATCCTCGTCGAACCTAAAGTTCGTCTATGGGGGAATAAAAGAGAGATGATGGGGTAGGATATCCCTTTAAATTATTTCTAGAGGAATCCCTCGTACAACAGAGGAACAAGATGATGGATAATTTTGTGCAAATCCTTCGACAACTGCCAACATGCGATGCATCTTCCTCAAGCGAAGGTTCCTCCCCCTTCAAGGTACAAATCAATTTTTATATTCCTATATTTGAATGTCAAATATATGCGGATGTTGTAGACAAATGGTTAAACCTTATAGAAGAGTATTTTTTTGTCCATAATTTTTCCGATAGAGAAACGATTACATTTGTACTCCTTAAGGTCATTCCCCCATGTCAAAGATTGGTGGGAGATTTTCTATGAGAAAAAGGAAACAGAGGGATCTACATTATTTGTAGTCGCACCCACTTTGGGTTCTTTCATTGATGTTATTAAGGAACAATACTACCCTGTTGGAAGTTATGACGACTTATATACAAGATGGACCACACTGCGACAGGAAAGGGACCAAACGGTGCAGAGTTCACCAATGTCTTCCATACCTTGCACACCAATTGGGTATCAAAGACTTTGAGCAACATATGGTGATCAAGCACCATGATGGTTTGCATAGATACATCCAGAAATAAATGGAGTTTATGGACATCCCGTCCTTGGGTGTGGCCTATTGATATGCTTTCAAAATCAAGCAGAAGCTTAAACACAATACACGACAGTTTGGATCTACAAATGCCTCACAGCATAAGCAGGGAAAATGTGGCCTTAAGCCATAGAACAAAGGGAAAAGCAAAGATGGACAACCTCGGGACAACCAATTTAAACATCAAATGAAGAAGGATAATGGGAAGACAAAGGAAGACATTGAGAAGTGGTGTAAGTTCCATAAGAGCCCCTGGCATAACGTCGTTGAATGTTGCTCAAATAAGTCATCGGTGGTCGAGGTGAAAGCATGTAAATCAAATGTGGGCTCCGACTCTGAGTCAAAACCATAAAAATGGAGATGGATCATTGACACAGAACCCAATACCACCTTTTCTACAACCAAGGTCCAGCCCGATGAGCCTAATTAACTTGAGGAAGGTGAGCGCCTCTTTCATTCACAGATCTGGGTGAAGGGTACTCTGTTACACTTCATCATTGATAGAAGTAGCTAGAAGAACCTCATCTCAGTAGAGGTCATCAAGCGGTTGGATCTACCAACAAAACCACACCCACAGTCGTACACCATCGAATGGCTCCACCAAGGGAGTGATATCAACATTAGCCAATAGTGCCACCTAGACTATGGCATCAAGCCCTTCAATGAGGTATTGTGTGATCTCGCCCCCCTTGAAGTTTGTGATGTTATTTTGGGCCAACGCTATTTATGGAAACATCATGCTATATATGATTCTAGGCCTCGTAGTGTTATTATTACTTTGGATAGGAAATTGCACAGGATACCCGAGGTAGTCCCATCTATTACCATTTCCTTGATCTCTTTCAAGCAATGCAGGAAAGTAATCTCTTAGACCAGGAAGTTTGTCCTCTTCGTGATTTAGGATCAAATTGAGTGGAAGGTTGAAGCCACATCCATGGCTTCTACAACAGGTCTCTCCACACAGTAGAAGAAAGTGCATAAGGTCGTGGAAGAATACAAAGATATATTCTCTTCACCCACTGGGGTACCTCTTCACTTTCAAGTCAATCACTCAATCAATCTAACCTCTGGTGCATCGCTACCCAATGGGTCAGTTTATCGCCTCTCTCTGTCAAAAAATGAGGAAATCAAGCATCAGATCCAAGATATGCTTGAAAAGGGGCACATCCGACCAAGCTCATCACCTTGTGGAAGCCCAATCGTGCTTGCGCAGAAGAAAGACAAGACTTGGCAACTCCGCATTGATTATCGAGCTCTAAATAAAACCACAGCCAGGAACCAGTACCCAATTCCCCAAATTGACGATCTCCTTGACCAACTCAAGGGGGGCAAATACTTCAGTAAGATTGATCTGAATTCCGGATACCACCAGGTCCCAATAGAGTAGAATGATGTATAAAAGACTTCCTTCAAGTCCAAAGATGGTCTTTTTTAATGAATGGTCATGCCCTTTGACTTGATCATTGCAGAATGACTGCCATCATAAGTGGTCCCCATACTTGCAACAGTTCCATCTCAACATCAAGTATAAGACAGGGAGCCCCAACTACATCATTGACTGCCTCATTCGACCTCCATTTGCAACACTAACCATGGTACTAAACTCATGTGGACATGAGACCTCTAGATGGCCCCAACTCTACGGGAGATATCCTGACTTCACCACTACCTACCATATGTTGGGCACAAACACAGTTGTCACATATTTCCATCTTCAGGATGAGTTGTTGTGAAATGTTATCCATCTTGGCCATCTCTGCATCCCATCAAGTGAGTGAGAGAAGATGATTTGGGAAGATCACTACATTCGGGTGGCATGACACTTCGGTGTAGAAAATACATTGGCAATGTTGTAGCAACATTTCTATTGGTCGAAACTTTGACAGGACGTCAACAAGTATATCAGGTCATGCATGGCCTATGCCATTTCTAAACCGGCCATTAAGAAACAAGGCATGTACACCCCTCTTCCTACTCCCAATAGGCCCTGGGAATCCATCTCGATGGACTACATGTCAAGCCTTCCTTCAACCAAGCAAGGAAATGAATGTGTTAATTTCGTGGTTGTTGATCAATTTTCCAAGATGGCGATTTTGGTCGCCTCCAAGAAGAGAATCACAGTGGAGGCCACTACCAATATCTTATTCAAACAAGTGTGGGTACATTTTTGGATACCAAAAACCATCATCTCAAATCGGGACAACCAATTCCTTAGCACATTCGGGTCGAGCCTCTGGTCATGGTTGGACACCAACCTCACCAAATCCCCGACCTTCCACTCCCAAACAGATGGCCAAACCGAGATCGTCAACAGGATGATCGTGCATATCTTGCATATGTATAATTCCAATAATCCACACAAATGGGATGAGAGTATTCCCTATGTTCAACATAGTTACAACATATCTATACATAGCTCCACCGGCGACAACCCATTTCAGGTGGGGTTGGGATTTCAACCATTGGGTCCCTTGGATTTTTCACTACCCCTTGTGTCCACACGGGCATAATAATCCCATGCTCAAACCAAAGCTGAAAAATCCACCCAATTCATTGAATGAATCCAACACATCCGCCAATAGGTTCGAGATATTTTACAAAAGTCTAATGCCAAGTATAAGCAGCGCCATGATCAAAACCGGTTGCCCAACAAGTTTCAGGTGGTCGATAAAGTTTGGTTACATTTGCATAAAGAACGTCTTACAGGACCCCATCGAAAGATTCATCCACTCCACTATGGACCTTACACCATCACCAATGTTGTGGGTGACAATTCTTTTGATCTCAACATTCCCCCCTTCCTTGGCTTTCAACCAGTGTTTAATGTGGACCTCCTTTGGCCATACTTTCCACCATTATTGGAAACCTCGGAGATAGAAGAACATTTGAAACCGACAGAGATCAACTTGACTGCATGGAACGTGAATCCATTGATCATATTGTGGACACACAAGTTAAGGGTACTAGCCAACAGAAGCTTCAACTTTATCATGTTGTCAAAGCGAGGCATCTCCTGCACCAAGGAAAGTGGCTCACCCGGGGCCAAATTCAACAGAAATTTCCTCATCTGATGGGGGAACTCAACGCAATGGAGACCATTTCTTTCTAATGGGGGGGGATTTATCCATGTGGATATCGGTGGCCACCCACCTCTTCCAACTAGCTCACATACAATTTTCATCATGGCAGTTGTTTTCTAGTTTTTTGGGTTATAAACTTCTGGAGTCATTTTGAGGCCCTAAACAACATTTTTTGGGCTCTCCATAGTCACATTGAAGACGGGTTAGAGTGTGATGAAAAAATGTGTATTCCTCGGATACACCTTTCCAACAGCCTATCATGCACCTAAAATGGAGATCATATGCAAAATTTACAACCCCGGGAAGTTGATGTACCAACTTACCCCATTAGAGCCCACATGACTTTTGGTGCTTCATCTCCTAGGGTTATTTTTTTGGATGTCAAGCATTTTCTGATTACTTCTTGATCCTAAAACTTCCTAGAGGCCTCATTGTAATTTTCTCAAGTGAATGCGCATATCCACCACATCTCTTCTTAGAGATTAGCAACCACCATTCGAGCAATATTGTTTCATTCTACATATACAATTTCAACAGATTTATTTATTGAATAGAATTTAAGTTACACTATATCTATGTTATTGTTATCTGTATATCTATGTTAATTTTATAGATCTTTGTTTCATTTCTTTCTTCTCATAAATCCAGATCAGTGGTATCAGAGCGGCCTGCTTTTAATTTGTTTCTTTGTGCATGTCCCCAAAGAGGTCAGGGTATAATTAGTTGGGACTCGAACCAATTGAGTCTTTGCAAGATGAGTCTCGTCAAACTCTAAGCTTTCCCATGGGGGAAGAAAAGAGAGATGATGGGGCAGGAGATCCCTTTAAACTATTACTCAAAGACACCCTCAAGCGACAAAGGAACGAGATGATGGATAATTTTGTGCAAATCCTTTGACAACTACCAACATGAAATGCATCTTATTCGAGCAGAGGCACCACTCCCTTCAAGGTACAAATCAATTTTGATATTCCTATATTTGAAGGTCAAATAGATGCGGATGTTGTAGAAAAATGGTTAAACCTTATAGAAGGGTATTTTTCTATCCATAACTTTTTTGATAGAGAAAAAATTACATTTTCACTCCTTAAGGTTGTCCCCTGTGTCAAATATCGGTGGGAGACTTTATGTGAGCAAAAGGAAACAAAGGGATCTACATTTCTTGTAGTCACACCCACTTGGAGTTCTTTTAGGGATGTTATTAAGGAACAATACTACCCTTTTGGAAGTTATGATGACTTGCATACAAGATGGACCACATTGCAGTAATAAAGGGACCAAACAGTGACAGAGTTCACCAATGTCTTCCATATGTTGCGCACAAAGTTGGGTATCAAAAGCTTTGAGCGACATCTGGTGCTCAAGTACCGTGATGGTATGCATAGATGCATACAGACAAAAATGGATTTTCTATACATCTCATCCTTGGGCATGGCCTATCGAAATGTTGTCAAAATCGAGCAGAAGCTTAATCAAAAGACGGAAAAAATTTTGTCTGCGGACCTCTCACAACAGAAGCAAGGAAAAGGTGGCCCTAACCCACAGAAAAAAAAGGTAGAGAAAGGATGGACATTCTTAGGACAACCAGTCTAAACCACAAATGAAGAAGAACAATGGGAAGACAAAGAAAGACACTAGGAAGTGGTATGAGTTCCATAAGAACCCCTTGCATAACATTGTTGAATGCCACTCAAAGAAGTCATTGGTGGCCAAGGTGAAAGCCTTTGAATCAAATGTGGGCTCCGACTCTGAGTCAGAACTAGAAAAAGGGAGACAGATCATTAACATAGAACCCAATGCCACAATTTCTACCGCCAAGGTCCATCCCAATGAACCTGATGAACTAGAGGAAGGTGAGTGCCTCTTTCATTCACAGATGTGGGTGAAGGGTACTCTATTGCAATTCATCATTGTAATAGTAGCAAGAAGAACCTCATCTCAATGAAGGTCATCAAGCAGTTGGCTCTACTGACAACACCACACCCAGAGTTGTACACCATCAGTTGGCTTCGCCAAGGGAGAAATATCATCTTCAGCCAATAGTGTCTCCTGCACTATGGCGTCAAGCCCTTTAAAGATGAGGTATTGTGTGATGTCACCTCCATTGAATTTTTTTATGTTCTTTTGGGATAGCATTATTTATGGAAATGGCAAGCTATATATGAGTCTAGGCCTTGTAGTGTTATTATTACTTTGGACAATAAATTGTATAGGATACTAGAGGTAGTCCCATCTACTGTCATTTCCTTTATTTATACCAAGCAATGTAGGAAGGTCAATTCTTAGACCGATAATTTTTTCTTCTTCGTGATTCGCGCTCAAAGTGAGCAAAATCTTGCAGCCACATCCATGGCCTCCAGACAGGTCTCTTCATGTAGCAGAAGAAAGTGGCTAAGGTCGTGGAAGAATACAAAGTCATCTTCTCCTCACCCATTGAGGTACCTATGCACTGTCAGGTCAAGTACTCAATCGATCTAACCCCCGACGCACCACTACCCAATGGGATAGTCTATCATCACTCTCTATTAGAAAATGAGGAAATCAAGTGCCAGATCCAAGAGTTGCTCAAAAAGGGGCAAACCCAACCAGCCTCATCACCTTGTGGAAGCCCAATTGTGCTTGTGCAAAAGAAAGACGAGACCTGGTGACTCTACATTGATTACCAAGCCCTAAATAAAATAACAGTGAGGAACTGGTATCGAATTCCTCGAATTGACAATATCCTTGATCAAATCAAGGGGGCCAAATACTTCAACAATATTGATCTGAAGTATGGCTACCACCAGGTCCTAATAGAGTAGACTGATGTATGGAATACTTCCTTCAAGTCCAAATAAGGTCCATTTGAATGGATGGTCATGCCCTTTGGCTTGACAAATTCCCCAAAAACTTTCATAAGGATGATGGATGACATCATGCTGCCTTTCACCAATTATTTTGTGGTGGTATATTTGGATGACATCCTCATATTCAACAAGAGTTGGGAGGAACACTTGCAACATATTCAGTAGGTTTTGCACACTCTGCGACAACACAAGGAAAATTGGAGAATGATCGCCATCATATGTGGTCCACTTACTTGCAGCAGTTCCATATCAACATCAAGTATAAGACAGGGAGAACCAACCGTGTCATTGACTGCCTCCGTCGATCTCTAGTTGCAGCACTAACGACGATGCTACACTCCTACGAACATGAGACTTATGGATGGCCCCAACTCTACAAGAGATATCCTGACTTTGCCACTACCTATAGGGCACAAACACAGTTGTCATTGATTTCCATATTCATGATGGGTTGTTATTCCATGTGGGTCATATTTTTGTCCCATCGAGCGAGCAAGTGAAGCTGATTTGGGAAGCTCACTACAGTCGGGTGGCAGGACACTTTGGCGTAGAAAATATATTGGCAGTGTTGTAACAACATTTATATTGGTCGAAACTTCTACACATTGTCAGCAAGTATATCAAGTCCTGCATGGAGTGCATCATTTCCAAATTGGCCATTAAGAAACAAGGCATGCACACCCCTCCACCTACTCTCGACAGGCCCTGGGAATCCATCTTGATGGACTACATGTCGGGCCTTCCTTCAACCAAGCAGGGAAATGAATTTTTTTTGTGGTTGTTGATCGATTTTCCAAGATGTCAATTTTGGCCACCTACAAGAACAACATCATAGTGGAGGCCATTTCCAATCTCTTCTTTGAATGAATGTGGGTACATATGGGGATACCATAAACCATCGTCTTGGATTGGGACAGTCGATTCCTCAGCACATTCTAGTCGAGCCTCTCATCACAGTTGGACACCAAGCTCACCAAATCCATAGCCTTCCACCCCCAAACAGATGGCCAAACCAAGCTCGTCAACAGGATGATGGTGCATATCTTGCGCATGTATAATTCCAAGAATTTGCGCACATGGGATCAGAGTCTTCCCTATGTTCAACACAGTTACAACAGATCCATACATAGCTCCACCAACCACAACCCCTTTTAGGTGGGATTGAGATTTCAACCATTGGGTCCCATGGATGTTGCACTACCCCTTGCGTCCACACAGGCATAACCATCCCATGCTCAAATCAAAGCCAACAAAGCCATCCGGTTCATTAAAAAAATGAACACATCCACCAATAGGCTCAGGATATTTTACAGAATTCCAATGCCAAGTATAAGTAGCACCATGATCAACACCGAGTGCCCCACAATTTTCAGGTGGGTGATAAATTTTGGTTGCATTTGTAGAAAGAATGCCTTACAGGACCCCATCAGAAGCTTCGTCCACTCTGCTATGGACCTTACATCATCACCAAGGTTGTCGATGACAATTCTTTTGAGCTCAACATTCCCCCGTTCCTTGGCTTGCTCCAAATGTTTAATTTGGACCACCTTCAACCATACCTTCCACCATTATTGGAAACCTCACAGATAACAGAACAGTTGGCACCGAAAGAGATCAATATAGACTGCATGGAACATGTATCCACTAATTAGATCATGGACACAGGTCAAGGGTACTTGCCAACATAAGATTCAACTTTATTGTGTTTTCAAAGTGGGGCAGCACCTGCACCAAGGCAAGTGTCTCACCCTAGGCCAAATTCAACAGAAATTTCCTCATTTGATCAGGGAACTCAATGCAATGGACATAATTTCTTCCTAAGGCGGGAGGATTGTTCCATGTGGATATTGGTGGCCACCCACCTCTTCCAACTAGCTCACATACAATTTTCATCTTGGCAATTTTTTCTAGTTTTTTGGGTCCTAAACTTCTGGGGTCGTTTTGAGGCCCTAAACAACGTTTTTTGGGTTTTCCACAATCATTATATTTTTGGAGTCAGTGTGTGATGGAAAAATTTGTAGTCCTTGGATATCGCCTAAAATGGAGATCGTATGCAAAAGTTACATCCCTGGGAAGGTTATGTACCAACTTAGCTCATCGAGGCCCATGTGACTTTTGGCACTTTATCTCCTAGGGTTAGGCTTTTGGATGTCTAGGGTTTTTGGATTACTTCTTGATGCTAAAAAGGCCTGGAAGCCTAATTGTAATGTGCTCAGGAAAATGCGTGTAGCCACCACATCTCTTCTAAGAGATTAGTTACCACCATTTGAGCAAGATTGTTTCATTCTACATTTTATAGTTTCAACGGATTTCTTTATTGAATAGAAGTTAAGTTTCATTGTATCTCTATTATTGTTATTTGTATATCTGTGTTAATGTTATAGATTTGTGTTTCATTTCATTCTTCTTATAAATCCAGATCAGTAGTATCAAAGTGGTTTGCTCTTCATTTGTTTCTTAGTGCATGTCCCCAATGAGGTCAGGGTAAAAGCGGTTGGGACTCGAACCAATTGATACTTTGCAAGATCAGCCTCACCGAACCCGACGACCGCCCATGGGGGGAGAAAAGAGAGATGATGGGGCATGATATCCCTTGAAATTGTTGCTCAAGGAATCCCTCATGTGACTGAGGAATGAGATGATGGATAATTTTGCGCAAATACTTCGATGACTGCCAACATGTGACACATATTCCTCAAGCGAAGGCATAGCCCCCTTGAAGGTACAAATCAATTTTGATATTCCTATATTTGAAGGTAAAATAGATGTGAATGTTGTAGACAAATGGTTAAACCTTCTAGAAGGGTATTTTTATTTCCATAACTTTTTTGATAGAGAAAATATTACATTTTCGCTCGTTAAGGTTGTCCCCCATGTCAAATATTGGTGGGAGAGTTTTTGTGAGAAAAATGAAACAAGTGGATCTACATTATTTGTAGTCACAGCCACTTGGGGTTCTTTAAAGGATGTTATTGAGGAAAAATAATACCTTGTTGGAAGTTATGAAGACTTATATACAATATGGACCACACTGTGGAAGGAAAGAGACCAAACCATGCCAGAGTTCACCAATGTCTTCCATACCTTGCGCACCAATATGGGTATCAAATACTCTGAGAGAAATATGGTGCTCAAGTACCGTGGCAGTTTTCATATATACATCCAGAAAGAAATGGATTTTCTAGACATCTCATCCTTGGGAGAAGCCTATCGATATGTTGTCAAACTTGAGCATAAGCTTAAACAAAAGATGTGGTAGTTTGGGTCTACGAACCCCTCACAGCAGAAGTAGGGAAAATGTGGGCCCAAACCATAGAAAAAGGCCACAACAAGGATGAATAGCCTCAAGAAAACCAATATCAACCACAAATGAATAAGGACAATGAAAAGACAAATAAATACACTGAGAAGTGGTGCAAGTTCCATAAGATCCCCTATCATAACACCGTTGAATGTCGCTCAAAGTACCTGTTGGAGCATCCTTTGTTTTTTAGCCTGTTTTAAATTTTATATCTTAATGCCTAATTAATTAATTAGGCCTAATTAATTAAGCTAAGCTAGCATTTCCAGTGTTTTAATACAAAAATTAATATGCACAGTTTGCGAGGCAATTTTAAACTTTCCTTGCGTCAACTTGCATTACGAACTGTCAAAATTTATGACATTAATTGGAAATGAGGTGAATCAACAAGAAAGGATTTGGTTTTTATTGATAAAATTATATTTAAGAATGATTTGACCATTTTGTCCCTAAGGACGACCTAGTTTTAAATGGTCGAAGACATGGATCTTTTATTTGTTGTCACGATTTTCATTCTATTCTACGTAGAGCAAACTTTTCTCGAGGGAACTAATTTCTGTATGTATACATATTTTTATCGCAGGAGAGATAAAGTAGAATCCCTGCCATGGCCCCGCGAAAAGAATCTAAAGCCACCGTTGAAGTTTCAGGACAAGGTTCAGACAACATTTCTAATACTTCACCTCGAAGTGTCGACTCTGTCAGGACCTGGTCATATATTTCTGAGGTTTTACAATCCGAATTGGTAGATGTTTCAGATGATTCCAGTGAAAATGAAAAAGACGACCTGATCACCAAGTATAAGATCGTCGTCCAGGCTCAAATGCATGAAGTAGTGGCTAGGCCATGTCTGCACCCTCACTACGATATGGTCCGGTGGGCATTAGACCATGTAGATATATCAACCAGAACCATCGTCAACGAGCAGAGGGTTACCATTGGGACATTCAGACCTGAACAATTGCAGGCTATATATAAGCTGCCAACAGTTTCGGACTTTGTTTTCAATGCTGAATTCCTGGATAATTTTAAACAGAAGAAATGTGTGCAATACGACAAGACTATGTCTGGTTTAATCAAAGATTGGGTTTCACACCCTGCTAAGTTCAGGGCGGATAGTAATGGTATATATTCAATATCTTCTCTGGAACCACAATTCAAATATATCGCTATGATGACCTGCATATTATATGAGAGAGAGGACACCACACATTTTTTCCTTCAGTGGGTGCCTCTAATTCACATAGTCGTCGAAGGTTGTTCCTTCGACTGGGCTAAACTATTGTCTGATAGTTTGACCAGTCGAGTTACAGAGTATAGAGAACAGAGGGAGAGCGGAAATATTGCTTCATTCTTTATGTTCGCATATATCATGGACCATGTGTGTTTTTTGATGCCTTTTCCTTTAATGAGTTGGAGTTGGACTCCATCGGAGGCTGAGCCCATCCACGTCTACCATTCAAAGCTGTGGGAAGACAAAGCTTCAAATTTTGTGTATGAAATCTTTAACTGGGTAATGGTACCGTTGCATGTCACTATCTTTGGCCGACCGCCACCCAGGATCTCAGACAACATCGCGGTAAATCTGAGCAGTATAGCCAACTCGTACGTGGAAGAAGAATTTTCATATCTTAGTGTTTTCAGGGCTTCTGTTCCTTCGCATGCCTTACCATTATTCATACCTGATAGGTTGGCTTGTCGTGAGATTGTCAGGCAAATCGTAATCAGTGGCATAGGCAAGGAACTTAAGGGATATTCTAAGAAGGTATGGCCACCTTTTCCTATTCATTTAAATTCATATTCTTTGTTAGATTTCAGGCATGCTAAAGCTGAGGCAGCAGCCCTGGAATACCTGAACTTGGTTCATATTGAATTCAAAAAGCATGATCCACATAGGGTCGTAAGTAATCACTTAGCTAGTTGCGGGCTCAAAAGGTTCGAGCACGAAAATTCACCCTCGGATGACATTTTCCAAGGCACAAGATTTTATGCTGAGGTTTTGGCTCGGATACAAGCCCTGGTACCTAAAGAGAGGGCCGATGTTTTAAAATTCTGAGAACATCGGTGGATTTGTCTTCCCCCAGTTTTGTGGGGTGAGAATCCCATAACAACAAAAGTACAGCGAAAAGAAGCCGAAGGCTCCAAAGATCCAGCACCCAGACAAGAAGAGCACCAGGACAGGGAGGAGCAAACTGGGAACCCGAAAACAGAAATGAAAACTCCAGATCCGTCGAAAAAGTCGACTCCAGTTGCCACTCTAGACCAATCAGCTAAGAAAATCGGAAATCCCATCACCTCCATTACCTCCTTACAGTCAACTAAAGGGAACATAGACGCAGGGTGGATTTTCAATGAAGAATTGAGACCTATAAGGATGCAAGAGCTCCCTCTGAATGAGTTCTTTTTTGATAAAAAGAGAAAAGTTGTGGTAAAAAGAGAGTTCTACCAAGAAGCAGAATCAATGGCCAAAAAATTTAAGGTATTGACTGATGGGAAAGATAAGAAGAAAGAGGAGTTTGCGACAGAAATAGCTGGAACATTAGGGGCGTATGCTACAGCAAACCAATTTTCAGTCGGGGTTTTGAAAAATCAATTGAAGCGAAAAAATCGCCTCATCAAAACCTTAGAAGCTAAACTAGCCACAGCAGAAGAAGCTGCCAAGGACCAAGAAAACACAGGGATAGAACAAGCAAGAATGGATGATAAAAAGCAAATCGAGCTGCTCAAAGCTAAGCTCGAACAAGTAGAGCTGGTAGCTCAAACCAGTCAAATACATGCAGGCCAGCAAAGAGACTTGATTTTGGGAAGTTACAGGTTAGGTTAGAGTTTGTCGAAAGCCAAGTTATAAATATCGAGATATTCCAGTCCCAGGCTATGGAGATTCGGAGTAGAGTTTCTGCAGCTCAACGAAGTTTACTTGCCAAGGTAGAGACGATTCGGGACATTTGTCTGCTTAATGATCAAGTATTAGAAAACCTATCTGTCAGAGAGAGAGAAGCTAAAGCAGCTCGGATCGCATTTCAAGAGGTTGTAATAGCTACAGCAAACAAGGAATCGAGAAAAAGTTTCAAGTTTTCCATTTCGGAACAGACCCAAGGTAATATTTTGTTGAAAGAATGGGAGCGCAGCATATCGGAAGGCAAATTGCAAGCCAAGAATGTAAGGAAATCCTGCGAAGAGGCTTTCAATTCTATAGCTGGAAATCTGTTAGGCATTGATATCGAGAGTAATGCTGAGACACTAAGCCAAATGAATATGGTGAAACTCTCGCTTGATATAGATGAGAAAGAAGAAAGAGATGCGGCCAAAGTCTCACAAGTAACTCTAGCAGACATGGTTCAAATAGATAAATGGATTATTAAACCAAGTGTGCGATTGTGCGCTATCGACACCTTAGATCGACAGATGGAAGAAAGGTTGCCACATTTAGTCAAAGATTGTTACATTTTTTAGGCCAATTGTCAAGCAGAACCTTCAAGGTGATATCTCGGCTGGTGGAAAAATGTGTCACTTGTACCGAGCATGCGAGGGGGTAGGCTTTTGGTACCAAATAAAGATAGATGGTAAAGAAATGAAATGATTGATCTCCTTCTTGTTATAACTGAAAACCCTGGAACGATTGAGATTCCATCATATGTAAATTTGTATAAATACACAATAGAAGGAAGGAACAAAGGCTGGACCTTTTTGGGTCGATTGTAATAGAGATTTTCTGCCTTGAGAGTTAATATAAAGAAAATCCAAAGATTCTCAATTCTTTCACCACTGTGTTATGAGTTTGTTTCCTTGTATCTCATATTTAATTTCATTTCATATATTTATCTGATGAATGTTTCGCTATAACTTAGTACAACCTCTACTATAGTGAATAAATTTTAGTTTTCTATATTGTTTACCATTTTTCCTCTGTACCGGCTATCAGTAGGTATAAGACCAGTGAACACTTTAGATTTCTATATATATATTATGCTTCATCAGGTTATTTTTTTATCTTTTTCTTCCTCTGTTTACAAGTGAGATTCTCCCTTGATAGGAGCCTTGCATGATAGAAAGCTTAATATTTTCTCACACTTCATACACATTTATTAAATATAACTCAATTACAGAAAAGGGTCTTTGGTTTGCACCCTATTTTCACTACTGAAGCTATAAACTCTCCTTTATACGACCGAAATTGAGACAGCATCTAAAAAAATTTGAGATTTTCTTATCTTTATGTTCCTCTATGACTGTCCCTGTGACAAGATAGCCTAATATCAGACCCGAACTATCAGATAAAACACATATTGCCTTGAACCTTTTTTATATTATTATTAAAACAACCACTACATGGGTTGAACTTGAACATTCGTGGGCAGTGATTGAAAGGGACATAAACATCCAGGAACAGTTGGAAGCTAGACAACACCAACTCAGAAATCAGCCCTATCTTCCCTTGCCGAAGGTTGACATTTCTTCCTTCCCTACCCCTTACTCACTTTCGGATGCCTATACACTATACTTCTAAGCCTTAAGTACAGACTCTGGACCAACATATTTTTGGTGCCGTTGTTGGGGATCGAAGTTATGAAATCTTTTTCCCTGGGAAAACGACATTTTTTCGTTGAAAGTGTCACCTTTTTATAGTGAGCAAAGAGTGCACACCTTTTTAAAGGCTTTCCAATATTTCACTTGGTGACTCCAAGATTAGTAAGCTGGCATCTGGTCGAAGGAATACTAGGCAAAACCCGGATGGTAAACAGACCACACCCATTATCGATCCCGAGAAGATTTTAAAGGCGAGAGGCTCTCTTAAGTCGACCCCTGCAGTCTATCAGCTTAAATACCCACAAATGAAGACCAAGAGTTCTTCTGAACCTTCAACTTCACGCAGTCCTCTTTTCGACACTAAGGATCTAACTTCAAACTGCTCTGAAGTTAGAAGTGAAACCCATCCGATAACCTTCGTAGTACACAAAGGAAAAAGCCCTATAGAAAATTCATTTGCAATCGATATATCGTCGACTCTTCAGTTAAATTTCACGACCGCACCCAGTCTTGAAGAATATTTCACACACTCAGTTTCCACACCCGTTGGTTCTCCTAATTTCGTCTCTTGCAAGTCCGAAGAGCCAAGCCCTCGCATCCCTTACCAATCATCATCGGATTTTTCGCTCCACGAAGAAAGTAAAGATTCACTTTTAATTTTCCAAAACCCCCTTTACAATTTTCCATTAATATCGATGGCAGCCGCCAGAGGGGGAGGTGGAGGGGTTGTCGGAGGAGGTGGTGGAGGTCCTCCTGGAGGAGGAGGTGGGGGTGCTCCTGGGGGAGGAGCTGGATTTCAAGGGCCTGCCCCCCCTCCCAGAGTGTTTTCTAAAGTGGAAGAAAGATATGCTCCTTTGGTATTGCCTGTTCCTCTGCATGACCTTCCCGAAAATTATATAAAAAAATTGCCTAAATTCACTGGGGAAGGAGATTTGACCGCGGCCGAACACATAAATTTCTTTGATCAATTCACGAACATCCTAGGTCTTGAACATGAAGATGTGTATTCGAGGCTTTTCGTCCAAACCTTCGAAGGTCAGGTCCGAACTTGGTTTTGGAGTCTACCTGCAGGATCTATCTTGTCCTATGATGCCTTGGAAGATGCTTTCCTTGGACAATGGGGCGAAAGAAAGGACCACCTATACTATTTAACCGAGTTTGGGTCTTTAAGAAAAAATAATTCAGAAATAGTAATGGAGTTTATTCAGAGATTCAACAAACTGTATAACAAAATCCCAGCCGAGGTTAAACCGTCCCAACCCGCAGCCAAAGTAACTTTCGTGAGGGATTTCGAACCAAATTTTGCACTTCTTTTACGGGAAAGAAGGGGAGCTACTCTAAACCGAATGCAGGATGAAGTTGTAGAAATTGATTCAAATATGATGGCTTCTGGTAAGTTAAAAGCTAAAGTAGAACAGGGAAACCGAGAAAATAGACGCTTTAGAGAACAAGCAGGGCCGTCAGGATCTAATAGATACACAGATGACAAAGTAGACGATATGGCCAGGATAATTAAGGAGCTGTCTAATAAGATATCCAGGATGGAGCTAGAATAGGCCAAAGCCGATTCTTTCACCAAAAAGGATTTTAGGAGGAATCCCAATCCCCTAAACCAGCAAAGACAAATAAAAAATGAAGATCAGAAAATACAAACTCCCCTAAAGAACGAAAATTTTATAGGAGGAAATGATCTCCAAGATTTTAGAGATTTAGATGATGATGTCATAAACTTGGGTGATGACTGCACACAACCTTATCTGACTAGAGAGGATTATGAAAAATCTCTAAACACTCAAGAATCGTCTATTGAAGGTGAAGAAAGAGATTATACTGACCTTTGTAGTTATCAAGAAGAAACTGATATGATAATGGCTGAGGTCCAACCTAGGTATAACTTGAGATCTAAGAGTAAGCATGTTTCAACTACTCAACCCAAGAAAATTCTCCCAAGAGGTCAAACTTATGAGCCTACCCCGGAAGAAACCGTCTTACCTAACAGCAAAGCGAAAGTAGTAAACGCGCAACAACCCGAAGTGGAGAAGGTTGAGACTCAAACCAAGGAAACTAAAGCAGCTAATAAAAATACACCTTTAACCAAGATCATGAGTAATAAGGCAGTCCAGACAAATAAGTTGGAAAAGAAGGATTCGGAAGTCCCATCTAGAGAAACAGACAAGGTGAGCGGAGTTTTCAGTTTCGAAAACGAGATAAATAAAATTAAGATACCAATTCCTCTGGTAGAGTTAGCGAAAAACCCAGTTTATCGAAAGCAGATTACCAAAGTGATAGGCGTTTCAGAGCTATAAAGCCAATCTAACGTTTTGAACTTGGAATATGATAAGCCCAACATCACTTTTGGTCCACATTTTGAAGGAGCCAAAGACACTGTTGCTCCCTTTTATATACCTTGAACGTGTATGATCAACTGCTACATAATTGCATGCTAGACTCTAGAGCCTCACATAACGTGATGCCTAAAATTATTATGGACAGATTGGGCCTCCAGATCACCAGACCTTACGAAGATATTTACTCATTTGATTCGAGAAAAGTTAAGTGCATGGGAATGATAAAGGATTTAGTAGTCACCCTGGCACAGGTCCCGGTTAAGAGCATCTTAATGGATGTGGTCATTGTTGATATTCCCCCCAAGTACGGCTTACTGTTGTCTAGGTCATGGGAAGCCAAGCTGGGGGGTTCTCTTCAACTGGATATGACGTACGTCACAATTCCTGTGTTTGGTGGGCAATTTACTCGGTTGTACAGAGAGATGAGGTTATCATATATAGTAAGTGACCCTAAAAATCCGAACAATTTCCCTATTTACATTGCAGATCAATATTTAGGAAATTGTATCTTATCTTTTGACGACGGTTTAGATGGTTGCACAGATGAAAACGATATAGAGCATGAAGAGTCAGGTAACATGACCGAGGATATTTGTAGCACCGGTATCTGGAAAATGTTTTTTGTGGCACCCGAAGAAAAGTTCGTTGTCCCTTTTTCTTATAGATTACAATGGGACATAGATTATACTAACAATGTATGTGAAAACGAAGCCTTGTTCTTAGGATTAGAGGCTGCCAGGAGGTTAAAAATAAAAAAAACCTAGAGGTATACAAAGATGCAGAGTTGATAGTCAAACAAATAAATCGGCAATACCAGGGCAAGCATCCCAGATTGAGATCATACAGAAATTGTGCCTAGGATCTAATGGAAAACTTTTTCTCATATGTAAATGTCCACTTCATCCCACGCACAGAAAACCTACAGGCTGATGCATTAGCTAAAGCAGCTTCAACTTTCACTCCTCCCACAACCTTTAAATTGAAGTATCACATAGAGATAAGACACAGACCATGTGTACCGGATAACATCCAACACTGGCAGGTTTTTGAAGATAATGAACAAATTAAGAAGTTTCTTGAAGCAATAGGTGATTTTTCCCAAACTCACGTGGATCAAGAAAATCAGAACGACCATATATGGATCATGCAAGAAGGGGAGGACCCTCAAAATTTCCAAGACAAAATCACAAATCATCGCATGTTGGTCCTAAAAAATAACCAGATTCCGAAAGGATTGATCCCTCTAGAAAGAATGTTTGATCAAAACGACATACCTGTAAAATCCACCTTACAACCCCAACCAGAAGAGGTTGAGGACTGTGACATAGGAACCAAAGAAGAGTCCAGAATGGTTAAAATATCTAAACTCCTCCCTCCTGAAATAAAAGGAGAGTATAAGGACCTACTCAGACAATTTAAAGACATTTTCGCCTGGTCTTACGACGAGTTAGGAACCTACGACACTACCGTGATCGATCAAAAGATACCTCTAAAGCCTGGGATCAAACCCTTTAGACAAAAGCTTAGGCAAATCAACCCCATTTTATTTCCTGTGGTCGAGAGAGAAGTGAAGAAGCTTTTAGAGGTGAAAATTATAGTACCTCTGAGATATTCCGACTGGGTGGAAAACCTGGTCCTGATCGGAAAAAAGAGTGGGGAAATTAGACTATGAGTGGATTTCAGAAATCTAAATAAGTCCTCTCTTAAAGACAACTATCCGCTGCCTAAAATGGATCATGTGCTAGAAAAGGTAGTTGGGGCGAACAGAATGTCTATGATTGACGGTTTCTCTGGATATAATCAAATTACCATGAATGAAAAAGATAAAGAAAAAACAGCTTTCACTACCCCTTGGGGTACGTTCATGTATGATAAAATTCCTTTCGGTTTGATGAATGCAGGAGCCATATTCCAATGTGCTATGGACATCGCTTTCATCGTAGAAAGGGATAAGTTCGTAGTCATCTATCTCGATGATTTGACTATTTTCTCCAAATCTGACGAAGAGCATTTGGTACATCTTAAACAAAAATTCGAAAAATGCCGCAGGTTTGGTCTGTCCTTAAATCCCAAAAAATCACACTTCACCATGCAAGAAGGTAAACTTCTGGGTCATATTGTATCTAGGGATGGAATTAAGATTGATCCTAAGAGAGTTGAAGCAATAGACACTATAAATATTCCAAGAAATGTAAAAGAAATTCAATCTTTCTTAGGAAAAATATTTTTTTTACGAAGATTTATCCCAAATTTCGCTGAAATTGTAAAATTGATCACAGATATGCTGAAAAAGAACAGTGAATTAAAGTGGACAATAGAGGCAAAGGCATCATTTGCCCATATTAAGAAAGTCATAAGTGAAGCACCTGTGTTGGCAAGCCCCGATTACCTAAAAGAATTTCTTATTTTCTCTTTTGCCTCCGAACACACGCTCGCTGCAGTGCTCCTCCAAAAGAACAAAGAAGGTTTCGAACAACCGATCGTCTTTTTTAGCAAGAGCCTCAGAGATGCAGAACTCAAATATGATATAATATAAAAGCAAGCGTACGCCATGGTAAAAGCACTGAAGGCATTCAGAACATACGTATTACACTCCAAGATAGTTGCGTATGTACCTACCAGTTATGTCAAAGATATTTTGGTACAACCGGATAGCGATGGGAGAAGAGGACGATGGCTTGCTAAGATTCAAGAATTTAACCTAGAAATCAAACCTACTAAATTGTTAAAGGGACAAGGTCTGGCCAAACTTTTGGCTGAATCGAATTACAGAGCACTGGGTATAAACTGCCTACAGGAATGTGAGGAAGACATGAACATAAACGAGCTTGATGAGCAAACAAATCCAATCAGGATAGAAGAGAAATTCGTATCATCAGACTGGTAAAGGAACATAGTATCCTACCTACTAACTCTAAATTCTCGAGTGAACTATCACCATCAAAAGCCAGGACTTTAAAGCTTCATGCGGTTAAGTATTGTATCGCCGAAAATCAACTATATTGGAAAGACCCGCTCAGTTTCTTGTTAGTCTGCTTAGTCGAATCGGAAACAGAAGGGGTTATAAGTGAATTTCACGAAGGAGTGTGTGGAGGACATCACACTTGGAGGGCCACAGCTTAAAAAATTCTGAGGGCTGGATATTACTGGCCAAAAATTTTCTCAGACATTAACGCCAAGGTCCGAGCCTATAACCCTTGTCAACTATTTGTAGGCAAACAGAAATTCTCGGCACTACCTTTAGTTCTGGTTAAAATTAAAGCCCCTTTTCAACAATTGGGGCTAGATTTTATAAGCGATATTAATCCACATTCTAGCGCCCAACACAAATGGATCCTAACTGCCACAGACTACTTTACTAAATGGGTGGAAGCTATTCCAACCAAAAGGGAAACTGACTCGGTGGTAATAGATTTCTTAGAAGATAATATTTTGTCAAGATTTGGCTGCCCATGAAAGATAGTCACAGATAATGCCCAAGCTTTCAAATCTATGGCTATGATCAGCTTTTGCCAAAATTATAATATCGTTCTTGGCCATTCCACAGCATATTACCCCCAAGGAAATGGACTGGCCAAGTCTTCTAACAAGATCCTGATCAATATAATTAAGAAAGTGTTGGATGAAAACAAAAAGTCTTGGCATGTGCATTTAAAGTACACCTTGTGGGAAAATCGCATAGGCACTAAAAAGTCTATTGGCATTTCCCCTTTTCAGATGGTATATGGGACAGATGCGGTGTTACCTATAAATCTAGCGCTCCCCGTGATGAAATTATGGCAAGATCAGAAAGAAGAACCTAATCATGTCACCAGGAGGATAAATCAGTTAATCGAGGTTCAACAGCATAGGGTCGAAGTAGATGAAAGATTGCAGAAGTACCAAGACGACATGAAGGCATTATTCGACCGTAGGGCAAAGGACAGAGACTTCCTCCCAGGTGATTTAGTATTAAGGTGGGATGCAAGGAGGGAAGAAGTAGTGAAACATGGTAAATTCGATCACCTCTGGTATGGTCCATTCAGAGTCTCGGCTCTCGAAGGAAAAAATTCTTTCCTACTGGAAAATCTAGATGGTGAAATCCTCAACGCCCCTGTCAACAGGCGTTATCTGAAGCATTATATGACATAAACAGTCACCAAAAAATAATAATAATAATAATAATAATAATAAATGTGTATATTTATATATAGGATTTTTTTTTACATATATATATATTTTTCATTTACGCATTGCTATTCTAATTTTCTTTTTCTTTCGTGAATTTTCGACACCTTTCAAAAAGCCTCGATAACCTTCGTATTTTCCTTTTTACAGGATTCCAGCTGCAAACAAAATGAGCAGGAGAAGTAAACAGAAAGTCTTGTATCAGAAAATAAATTGGCTTAAACAGGTGATAAAAAAAAAATTTGATATTTTAGAAAGAAAATGAAATGGTAAGGTAAAGGTGAGATTTCCTAAAAGAATTGTTTTGAAGGGCTCTCAAAGAAAACCAAGATAACCTCATAAGATACAGCAACATCGTCTGAACTAATAAATAAAAGAACATTTCCATGGTTAAGCGTTTACGAAAGAATAAGACGAAATAAACAAGTCAGTCAAAGTAAAGCACCCCGAAAAAGATTTTCAAGAGTCAGTTTTGAGTTTTTGACCTCTGTTTTTCAGTTCATAGATCTCTATCTGTCACCCTTTTCTGTTTTCGGGTTTACCTTTTGAAAAGCCAGCATCTTTCTGGTTTCGCATATGTAGGGAGAAGAGATTACGTTTTAACCTTGAGAGCTTCAAAGCAGATTGTGAAAATGAAGCTGGTCTTCACAACTCCTCAGTCCCTTACTAAACAAAGTGACACTTAAGTGATCCTGACTTTTCTAGGTTTTTCAACAGTTTCGGAAGATTGAGGCTTGCTTAAATAGGAAACTCCAAAAATTAATTTTTCCCTTTCTCCCTACAAACGAAGGTGTTGTGAAAGTTAAGGAAAGGTTGGTACCGAGTCATCAAAGTAAGTTGACAGACCTGTAATGCAAAATATTACACAGATATCATCCCTCATACAAACTGATTGCCCCCACTTCGCGCTCTAAAAAAGAAATTATAAGGCAGGTGATGAAAGGAAATTTAGAAATGATTGCCCCCATCTAGTCCAAAAGACAATGAAAGGAAATTCAGAAATGATTGCCCTCGTCTCAGCATTTAAATGCATAAATATATTCCGAAGTGGTGAAAGGAAATTCAATAAAAAGGGCTAGATAACTTCACCGGGGTACTGAACAGGCTCACTGGAAGTGAAGCAATATCTAAGATATCTGTAAGGCTGTTATACATGAATATCACTCTACTCCGGTAACCAATTTTTCAAAACCCGATCTACATCCCAAGTTCAGACAGGGCTTCCTGATTAAAAACATGTAATTTTCTTCTTTTGATGCAAGCCGATAGCCACAAGATCTGTTGGGTCTCCTAGAACTGTTTTGATTGACTTAATGCAAACCTGAATTCAGTAACGAGAAGGAGAAAGTCGTGAAAGGGACTACAGCTAAGTTTAAAAAGTATCTGAGTTTTGAAAAGCTTTTCAAAGGTAAAAAATGAAGTCCCTTTCCCCTTCGGTATCCTGTTCTAAGGAAGATTTTCGCTGGATTAAAGCCATTGACTCCATTTACCCAATATAGGCACGTGGTCTACTGTTCTTCCCGTCTTGCAGGAAAATGGGATCACTAGCTGGAGCCTATGTTGGAGCCGCATTTGTTTTTTAGCCTGTTTTAAATTTTATATCTTAATGCTTGAAATCGAAAGCTGGTTTTCATTTATTTTCCTTTATTTTTCCCAAAATCTCAGAAGTCTCATCACACAAGCAACGACGGTTATCATACTCTTAAGGTAATATTTATTTCTTCAATCATTTAAAACGAGTCTCTCCTTTTTTACCTCGGGATGTCGCATGTCGGGAGTTATAGATCACATAATTTGCAAGTTCTGAAGGGCGAAATGGCGAACTAGTTTTAAAAAGTTTACCTAGATCAGTACTGAGAGTAAAGATACTCTAAACCACAGTTAAGCATCATCGGGACTTCGTGTCTCGGCGTTTGCTAGCTCAAAGAGTCTTATCATCATACCCCCGATAGCCGAAACCACGAGATTCTTGTTTTAGTAACCCAAGTTAATGTTAAAGGTAAAAAATTTTAGCCGCGGTTAAGCTCTGTCGGGAATTCGCAACTCGGCATGTTTTCCCTAAAAAACTATACCTTCGAAGCCCCGAGTCGCGAAGTCGCGATATAAATAAAAGCGTAATTAATTAAACACTTAATCCGGTTTTATATTCCGTTTGAATTAGATCATATCATCGCGATCTCGCGATTTCGCAACTCGGCATATGAGCCTCCCGGAAGATATACCTTCGAAGTCCCGAGTCGCGAAGTCGCGATATTAATAAAAACGTAATTAATTAAACACTTAATCCTGGTTACATTTTTTATTAACCAAAGCTAGTTATCGCAATCTCGGGTTTTAGAGGTTTAAAAGGTTAAAGTGAAAACTCTCGATGAGGCGAATGCCGAAAGATTAATTAACATTTTAAAAAGGCATAATTAATTAAGCTAATCCAGCATTTCCAATGTTTTAATACGAAAATTAATATGCACAGTTTACGAGGCAATTTTAAACTTTCTGTGCGTCAACTTGCATTACGAACTGTCAAAATTTATGACATTAATTGGGATAAAAATATGTATACATAAATTGAATACATTAAACTAAAATTTAATGAATACATTAATTGGGATAAAAATATGAATACATAAATTGAATACATTAATGTATACATAGTGAATAAATTTTAGTTTTCTATATTGTTTACCATTTTTCCTCTGTATTGGCTATCAACAGGTATAAGACCAGTGAACACTTTAGATTTCTATATATATTTTATGCTTCATCAGGTTATTTCTTTATCTTTTTCTTCCTTTATTTACAAGTGAGATTCTCCCTTGATAGGAGCCTTGCATGATAGATAGCTTAATGTTTTCTCACACTTCATACACATTCATTAAATATAACTCAGTTACGGGAAAGGGTCTTTGGTTTGCACCCTATTTTCACTACTGAAGCTATAAACTCTTCTTTATACGATCGAAATCAAGACAGCATCTAAAAAAATTTGAGATTTTCTTATCTTTTTGTTCCTCTATGACTGTCCATGTGACAAGACAGCCTAATATCAGACCCAGACTATCAGATCAAACACATATTGCCTTGAACCTTTTTGATATTATTATTAAAACAACCACTACATGGGTTGAACTTGAACGTTCGTGGGCATCGGTTGAAAGGGACATAAACATCCAGGAACAGTTGGAAGCTAGACAACACCAACTCAGAAATCATCCCTAGCTTCCCTTGCCGAAGGTTGACATTTCTTCCTTCCCTACCCCTTACTCACTTTCGGATGCCTAGACACTGTACTTCTAAGCCTTAAGTATAGACTCT
The DNA here is from genome assembly GCA_032191745.1 of Picea mariana. Classification (NCBI taxonomy): domain Eukaryota; kingdom Viridiplantae; phylum Streptophyta; class Pinopsida; order Pinales; family Pinaceae; genus Picea; species Picea mariana. The sequence continues at coordinate 333,134 of JASDQU010738800.1, forward strand.
GGAACAACAGTGGCCATTGGTGACCGAGGTGAAATCCTCTAAATCATATTTGGGCTCCGACTCTGAGTCAGAACCAAAAAAATGGAGACGGATCATTGACGCAGAACCCAATTCCACCGTTTCTACCACCAAGGTCTATCTAGGTGGACCTGATGAACCAAAGGAAGCTAAGTGCCTCTTTCATTCATAGATGTGGGTGAAGGGTACTCTGCTGCACTGCATTGTTGATAATGATAGCCAAAAGAACCTCATCTCAGCGGAGTTTGTCAATCGATTGGCTCTACCAAAAACACCACACCCACAGCCATACACCATCAGATGGCTCCACCAAGGGAGTGATATCTATGTTAATCAATAGTGTCTCCTAGCCTACGACATCAAGCCTCTAAAAGATGAGGTATTGTGTGATGTCACCCCCCTTGAAGTTTGTGATGTTATTTTTGGACAACCTTATTTATGGAAACATCATGTTGTATATGAGTCTAGGCCTCGTAGTGTTATTATTACTTTGGAAAAGAAATTGTACAGGATACCTGAGGTAATCCCATCTACTATCATTTCCTTTATCTTTTCCAAGCATTGCAAGAAGGCCGTCTCTCAGACCGAGAAGTTTGTCTTGTTCATGATTCACGCTCAAAGTGAGAGGAAGGTTGATGCCACATCCATGGCCTCCGCAACATGTCTCTCCATGCACTAGAAGAAAGTAGATAAGGTCATGGATGAATGCAAAGATATATTCTCCTCACCCACTAGTGTACCTATGCACTTTCAAGTCAAACACTCAATCGATCTAACCCCCGATGCACTGCTACCCAATGAACCAGTTTATCGTCGCTCTCTGTCAGAAAATGAGGAAATCAAGTTCCATATATAAGAGTTGCTCGAAAAGGGGCACATATGACCAAGATCATCATCTTGTGGAAGCCCAATCATGATTTTTCAAAAGAAAGACGGTACCTAGTGACTTTGCATTGATTACGAGGCCCTAAATAAAATCACAGTCAGGAACTGGTACCTAATTCCATGAATTGACGATCTCTTTGACCAACTCAAGGGGGGGAAATACTTCAGTAATATTGATATGAATTTTGACTACCACCAAGTCCCAATAGAGTAGACCGATGTATGGAATACTGCCTTCAAGTTCAAAGAAGGTCTTTTTGAATGGTTGTTCATGCCCTTTGGCTTGACAAATTCCCCACACAAGATTACTTGAGAAATAAACGCATATCTATGCAAATGTCTAGATCTGACAAGATTACTTTCTACTTCATGAGGATCACTCAGGTACATGATTAGCTTGCATATATTTGGGAGAAAGTGGTTGATATAGAACTTGTAAATGTGGAACTAAATGGTTTCCCAAAGTATTGGGAACCATTTGTTAAGGGAGTCTGTGCTTGGGAAAATATTCCATATTGGCAGAGGTTGTGAGACAATTGTATCCAGGAAGAGACTCAAGAGGAGTCTAAAGTCAGCAAGAAAGGAGGTAGTGATGAGAACCTGGCCCTTTTCAATAAGACAAGGAAGGGTAGAGGAAATTTTCCCAACAAGAAGGGTAACAATGATGGAGGTACATCACAGTCGGGGAAGAATAAGGTCTTGAATAATATAAAGTTATTCACATGCCACAATAATGGTAATGATGCATCTCAATGTCCAAAGAAGAAAAAAGGTATAGGAAATTCACAACATGTAACAACTTCTGCAAAAAATCAATTGGATGAGTTTGTTGTGAATTTCAAGAGGGATTTCTCACTAGTTTCTCTCCTTTATATCAGCAAAATCACAAGGAGTGTGTGGTACATGAATAATGGTGCATCTCATCATGTGATAGAAGCACATGAGATATTTGGTAGTCTGATGGAGAAGGACTTAGTGATCCATGTGGAACTTGGTGATGATGTCAAGTATGTAGTGAAGGGTGAGGGAACTATTTTGTTCCGACTTGATTCAGAAGGTTCATTTGATGTCGAGGATGTGCTTTATGTACCATGACTTACAAAACATTTTCTCTCAGTCTCAGTTATGGAGGATGGTGGTTTTGTAGTTATATTCTAGAGAAGGAAAGTACTCATATGTCCATTGGAAGCTATCCCTAGCACAACAATAGTCATTGGGGTTAAAGAGGGTAATTAGTGACAACCTATGTGAGCTATGGAATAGGAAATTGGGACACCTACACTACAGAGAATTATCAATTATGAGGGAGATTTTCATTGGTCTACCATATTTCACTATTGAGCAGCAAGGCGTGTGCAAAGGGTGTTATCTTGGAAAGAATGCTAAGGATTATTTTCCAAGTAGCAAGATTAGGTCCAAGGAGATATTGGATCTTATACATTTATATGTGAGTGGACTGATGTCAATAGAATCAGTGCAAGGAGCATCATACTATGTGATGTTGATTGATGATTTTTCTTGGAAAATCTAGATCTTCTTTATGAAGACCAAGGATGAGGTATTTAGTTGATTCCAAGAGTTCAAGAATTAGGTGGAGAACTAGACAAGGATGAGGATCAAGGTCTTGAGGTCAAATAATGGGGGAGAGTACACCTTCAATGACTTCAAGGATTTATGTAAGGAGGCAGGCATCAAGAGGGAGTTGACAGTATCATAAAACCCTCAACAGAATGGGGTTGTGAAGAGAAAGAACTCGTCCATCATCTGTTATGATAGGTTTATGATACATGACTAGGACCTACCTATGATCCTTTGGGAATAGGCTTGTAACATGACAGCATATGTGCACAAGAGGAGTTCTCATGGGATATTTGGGGAAAAGACTCATGAGGAAGCATTCATAGGAGTGAAGCCAAATATAAGACATTTCAAGATCTTTGGTTGTCCAATATACATCCATGTGCATGTGGAGAAGAGAACAAAGTTGGATACTTCATGAAAAAAGGGTATATTTGTGGGGTCAAGCGAGACCTCAAAGGATTATAGGATATTCATACCAATGCAACGGAACATAGTTGTGACTAGAGATGTTAAGTTTGAGGAGAACTTGAAATCTATGAAATCTTAGGAGTCACCACCAATGGTAGAGAACGAGGAGAAAGAGGCTCCAAAGGATGAACGACGCTCAACGAATTCTAGTTTAGGAAGTCAGACTTCAGGTGGAGAGGAAGAGTTATCCCCTTCCAGTTCTTTCAGGTGACCTAGTTTGTTAGTATAGACATTGAGGGATGTTTATGAGGATCCTAGGAAAACATTCAAGGAGAGCATGCCTACGAAGAAGCTTCCTAACTATATGGCGCTTATAAGTAGCATCATTTATTCTAAGCCTTCTAGTTTTGAGGAAGTGGCATATTAGAAAGTTTGGAGGGATGCCATGGTGGAGGAGTACACCTCTATCATCAAGAATGATGTTTGGGACATAGTGTCAAGACCGGAGGGGAAGTCAGTTTTCAGTTCCAAGTGGATCTACAAGATCAAGCATGTTGTATATGGAAGCATTGAGAAGCTCAAGGTGAGGTTTTCAGTGAGAGGGTTCTCTCAGAGAGAGGGAGTAGACTACGAGGAGACATTTTCTCCAGTCGCAAAATATGCTCCCATTTGAGTTGTTATATCTATTGCCTCATTCATGGGGTGGAGGATTCACCTGATGGATGTGAAGACAACTTTCCTCAACGGGATCATTGAGGAGTGAACTATATAGAGAGTAAACTTAGAGATTTGACGTACATGGGAGGGATTCTCATGTGTGTAGGATTAAGAAAGAAGTGTACACACTCAAATAGGCACCTAGGGCATGGTATTATAGTATTGATGGGTACTTTCATAGTATGGGCTTCACCGAGAGTGAGGCGGATCCTAACTTGTACTTCATACTTCTTGGGACTAATCCACTCATATTGTTGTTGTACGTGGATGATTTGTTTCTCATGGGTGCAGAGGAGATTATAGTATGGTGCAAATAAGATATGGCTACATAGTTAGAGATGAAGGATATTGGATCGATGCATTATATCTTGGGGTTAGAGGTATGGAAGATATTGGGAGAGATCTTCCTTGGTCAAGGGAAGTACACAGTAGAGATATTGAAGATATTTAGGATGGAGGATTGCAGATCAATGGTTACACCTATGGTTACCAACCTAAAGAAGGTTGTCACTTCAGATTTAGAGATGGTGGATCCCATGTTATGTTGACAGTTGATAGGTTTTCTGATGTATTTGGTGAATAACATGCCAAATATATGGTTTTTTATGAACACTTTGATCTAGTTCATGGTGGAGCCGAGGAAAGTGCATTGGGTAGTAGGGAAGAATGTGTTTAGGTACTTGAGAGGTACAATGGAGTATGAGCTTAGGTATCTTGGAGGTGATGGAGTGAGGTTGTAGGGATATTCATAATTAGATTGGGAAGGGAGTGCAATAGATAGGAAGAGCACCTCAGGGTGTTGCTTCAGCTTTGGATCAACAATGATCGCATGGTTCAGCAGGAAGTAAACTTTCGTAGCACTCAGTTTAGTAGAGGCATAGAATATAAAAATGATTAGTTCCATTTGTGAAGCCATTTACCTTCGCAGATTGCTTACAAGTTTATTTGATTAGGAGTTGGAACCCATGGTGATATACTATGATAATCAAAGTTGTATAAAACTCTATGAGAATATAGTATTACATGACAGGTCCAAACATATTGAGATCAGGTATCACTTCATATGAGACAAGATCTAGAAGGGAGTATTGAATCTTTAGTACATTTCCACATATGAGTAGGTTGCAGACATTCTGACCAAACCCTTGGTTGAAGGGAAGTTCGTATTCTTCGAGGACAAACTTGGAGTGGTGCAGAATACCTTCCTCGCTAAGAGGAAGTGTTGATGTTTGTAGAATTAGACACATACTTCCACATAGGTATAAGTGTCTAGATGTGTGAAATTTGTCCAAATCCTTCTACCTTAGTAATTTAATTTACCTAAAGGTATTATTTTTGTTTATTTTTTTTACAAGAACTGAAGAAGATTTTATTAATAAAAGGCGCGACCAAGGTCCTTGATTACAAAGGTAGTGGCTGGTAATAGGGGTATACCAGCGCTAATTGTCTTTCAATTACAAACAAAAATGTGCCTTACAAACTTTCAGGCTGGAATTGTTGTAACTAAAATTGTTCCTATCCTAAGACTGTTCAAAAAAAGTGTGAACATACACCTTAAAATGACTTACAAAATCAAAACTCAGTCTTACTAGCCTTCTTGGGCAGGGTTTTCATCAAGAGGTGGTTGTAGAGAAATATTCAAGTCTAGAAGAACTTCACTTCTACTTGGTCTACTGTCGACTTCAACTTTTTGACTCTGGACCGTGGAGCTTGGAGATATCGCATCCATCCTGGCTTCCATTACGTCCCCATGTCGATGAATGTAATGTACTTCATCTTGCAGTTGTTCGATCAAATCCCGATGTTGAGCTAGTGTATCCAAAGTGAAAGTGAGAGTTGAGTTGTGAGAATCAATTCTAAGCAAGATTCGTTGCGAGGTGGTGAATTTGTTGTCCACCAAATCTTCTTCCTCGGTCACCCGAGCTTGCTGCTAGGTGTTCTCGTGATCCATAGTGCTATAATATATGCTAATTTCAAATTGGACAGGAGCCACACCAAAAAAATTCAAATAGTGATGTCTCAGGTTCCCTGATGTACCATACCCGCCTGAATCCTTCTTAATCGGTAGAATTTGCAGAGATTTCTCACCCTTTTCTATGATCAAAATTATTGAATCCCTGAGATGGAGAAATAGTTGGCGATAATGGTGGAGCAGAATCGAGCTAACAGATTTATCCTAGGAAGAAGTTACCTTGGTTCATGAATGCAATCATCTTCGCAAGCGCCCACGGATCACTTTCTTTTCATAAATTGAGGTGTCATGTTTTGGATGAGTTTCCATGCTGGATTTCATGAGGACAGTATTTTCAGTTATCTTCGAGGCATGTGGAGATATGGATGGCTTAAACATGTGGAGTAATTTTTACTTCGCAGGGAGGCCAAACTTTTCCATGGACGTGACTGAGGAGCCTTTCATGTGATTTCCCATGAACTAGGAGATATTGAGGGTATGTCCTTGTCCTTTGGAAATATTTCCCATTCTACATGATCCCTCCAGGTGTCAGGCTGCATGGATCATGGGTCCATGTTGCAAAACTATTGGTTGTGGAGCCTGATTATCTTCCTGACTCAGAGGTCTTGTGTTTTTCAGTCGTGCTTATACCCCATGAAGACTTTACACCCTAGAAGTATGTACACTCTTCCACGTGGAGGAGTGCAAAGGGGGGGTACCCCCTCTACAAGGTCTGGGGGGGCTATCCCCTCAGCTAGGGGGTTCGGGGGTGAAGCCCCCGAAGGAAAAATTGCCTTGTAAATGTATATTGTAATTTCATTGTAAATCTAGACCATTCATTATAAGGTCGTAGATCTAATGGTAGAAATTATGTTAGGGTTTTTTTCTCTAGAAGGCAACCCTCTATTATGAGGGAAATGTATTGCAGCTATGCATTATGGCGAGTATTGTATTCTGAGAGAGGAGACTGTGAGAGAAAGAAGAGGAAGTTATAGTGGGTTTTGCTATAGGTTGTATCCCTTCATTTGCTGGATAATAATAAAGGAAGGACCTGGCAATTTCTCTGGTGGACGTAGCCCACACTGGGTGAACCACATAAATCTGTGTCTCTATTGTATTGTGTATCTTCTGTGTTTTGTTTCTACATTTGTTTTATTTTATTGCTCTGCGGTCCTGTTTTTTCTAACAGAAACACTGACGAAGAGCTAAGTCATTAGGGAGAAGCTGGGAAGTGGACCCGCCCTTGTGATTTCAGGGGCCAAACGAATTTCTTGCTTTTCCATGTAGTATGTTGCTTTGTTATTTCCACAGAGGATGTGGATGAAATTTACCTATAAGGGAGACAAGATAAGTTTGATTCTAGAAACAATTCTTTGAAGCTTGGTGTTTTTTGAGATGGTTCCCAACATAAGTGTGGAATTAGATTTTTTGAGTATCCTACTATTGTGATCTAATTTAGCTGATGTTCCTGGACTAATAGCACTCCCTGGTACAATGCATAATCTTCTGCCATATTATTATAATTTATACCCAGGTTCCAAGTGAAATCCAACCACCTTTGTCCTCTAGGGCTATACAACACCCCTCTCGCATCTACCTCCCCTAGGTTTCCCTTTGATGCTCCATCAAAGCAAAAAACATGTCCTAGTTATGATGATAACTAGAGATTATTATCCTGGTGGTATGTTTGAAGTTGCCATCTTGATTTGTGTGGAGAATTTGTAGAGTGGAAGGAAATCAAGTTCACTTTTGTCAGCCACTTTTCTTCTTCTTTTTCCAAGCACTTGTCTGTCAACATTTTGAAGTTGTGTGAGGAAAGGAACTCACTCATTTTTCCTAGCACATGAGAAGCTATAGAGGAGGGGGTATATTTTTTCTCTTTAAATATAAGCTTATTCCTTGCTAACCAAATTTTCCAACAGACGAATTTTATAGAATCTTTCCAAATGCGGCAAAAAGTCGGTTTTTTGGAGAAGGGAATTTTATATGATTTACTTCATTTTCCAATCAGACTTCGACATGATGTGGGATAGGTGATTCGTTGTTTTAATTCAGTGTAGACTATATGCAGAAACTATTTGGAAAAAATGCAATTCACAAAGAGATGCTCTGTGGTTTCTAAGTTTTGATTGCACAGGACACATCTGAAGGGCCCTATGAAACCTCTTTTAATCAGACTCTCGCCTGTTAATAATTTTTTATGAGATAACTACCAGTCAAAAATGTTGATCTTGGGAATTCTAACTGTGCTCTAGATCTTCTTCCAAATGGTTGAGTTTTCTGGGATTTGGGATTGGGAGAGGAGAATTTTATAACCTTCCCTCACTGTGTAACATGTGGTACCCCATCCTCTTATGTCCTTATGATGAAGGTGCATTGGGGTTGAGCCATTTATTTTCATGAGGAAAAGGTGCTAGTCACTAAGCAAATTAGGAGGAACTTCTCCCAAATTCCAACCTTTCCAAGATCCGTTACTGTTCCACTCCGAGATATCGTAGATAAGAGAGTTCCCCTAGGAGGATATCCATGCTCGGAATGAGTCTAAGGTAGAGATATTAGAGAGTATTCCCAAGTATGAATAGATGTCATCCCATATCTTGATTTCTTTTCAATTCCCTGGGATCCAAAATAAATAATTTCTTATAAGCGAGAGGGAGGCACGGAGTAGCTTCAAGATAGGAGACCCTGGTTGTTGTGTTATGACATCATCCATAATTCTTTTTCGATTTCTTGAGAGGTATTTGTTACAAATTTCCTTCTTCCACCAATCATTTCCATCTGAGATCGGTCTCCATAGGATTTTTTCACCCAGGGCTATATTTATTTTTTCTGGATCACAAATTCCCAATCGTCCATTTTCTTTTGGGGCATAGACCATCGACCAATTGACCATATGGAATTTTTTTTCATTTTCTTTTCCCCCTTTCCAGAGGAATTTTCGAATCAAATTAGCCATTTCCTTCTTTATCCCTATTGGAGAGAGGAGATATGATAATTGGAATATTGGAAAGGAGGATAATACAGACTTTACAAGCACCACTCTGCCTGCTGAGTTCAACCAAGTTGCTCCCCAAATTTCGAATTGATCTTTGAGTTTTTGAAGGATTACTTCCCTATCCTCCACAAGGAGGGACTTTAGGTTGATAGGGGTTCCTAAATACTTTAAGAATTTCCAATCAATAGAGAAGGGGAATTGTAAAATATTTGTGATTCTTTCCAGGATGCTTTTTTTTAAGTTCAAAGCATATATTTGGCTTTTTTGTTTATTTATGACTCCTCCTGAAGATTCTCTGTAATGATAAAGGACCAATTTGAATCGGGTTGTCATAGCTTGAGAGGCTCCTCCTAGAAATAAAGTGTCATCGTCGAAGTGATAATTGTTTATTCTTCTTACCCCCCTTGCTATCTTTAGGCCTGGAATTTTGCCATATCTTCTCTCGTGTTCTAGACTTTTGTTTATATATTCTACCATGAGGACATACAACATTGGGGAGAGTGGGGATCATTTTCATAATCCTCTTGTGGTTTGGAAGAAGGGAGCATGCCTTCCATTTATTGGGGGGGGTATACATGGGGTGGAGATACATGCTCCTATCCAAGAAATAAAGAGGGGGTTGATTCCAAATTTCTTTAGAACTTCATAAAGGAAACTGTGCTTAACCTGATCAAAAGCATAATTTAGCCATGTTTATTTTAATAATCATGCATTTTTCTCTATTGTTGAAGATGGAGTGGATCGCTTCCTAGACCAGGATTATGTTGTCACATATCTGTCTTTTTTCCACAAAGCCACCTTGATTTGGAAAAATGAGTTGTGGGAGTAAGTGCTTTAGTCTGTTTGCTATAATTTTTGCCAAAATTTTGTAAGAGACGTTGCAAAGAGAGATAGGGAGAAATATATCAAAGGTGTTGGCATTTTTGTCCTTGGGGATCAATGTTAAGAAAGAGGAATTGGTTGCTCCTCCCCTTCTGTTTTTTTTTTTTGGACATATATTATCATATAGATAAGGTATTTTTTATGATTGACCAACAGATTTTGTAAAAGTGAAGAGTAAAGCCATCTCGTCCTGGGGCTTTGTCTGGATCGAACTGATTTAGAACTACTTTTACTTCTTCCACCGTGACCTCCTTTCTTAACTCTTTGTTGTCCTCTTCATTTATTAAATGTGGGATATGTTCAGTGAATTGTTTACTTTTTTCTTGGTTATCTTCTCCTTCCTTGGTGTAGAGCTTCCTGAAATGGGAAGTTGATTGAGGTTCATGATCTCCTAAAAGGCGTTGATTGAGGTCCCTGATCTCCTAAAAGGAGTTGATTGAGGTACCTGATTGTGTCTTTATTTCCTCCCCATTGTTCCTCTGTTGTCTAGCTTTGGCTTGCTTATGAAAGAAGGAGGTATTTTTGTCCCATGCTTGAAGCCAAAGGCATTGAGATTTTAGTCTCCATTCTTTTTCTTCATTTTCAAGAGATTTCATATAATTTTGGAAGTATTATTTCTCTTGCATAATATTATTGTTATTGATGGCTTTATTCTCCATTTCTTCGTGTAAATCTCCTAGCTTCTTTTTATACTTTTCTGCCTCTTCCCTAGATTTTTGAGGGGATTTTGTTATCCAACCTTTGATTGCTTCCTTAGTTCTTTTGAGATTTTGTTCCCAAATGTAGACCGAGGTCCCATCCACCCAATTTGACCACACAGATGAAATCAGGGGGAGGAAATCCAACGATTCCATCCAGAGGGTATTGAACTTAAAAGGGATGGGGCTAAGGTTTTCTTCTTTGGAAAAGGAGAGAGCTATTAGACGATGGTTTGAGAGTCCCGAGGGGATTATCTAGGAGGAAATATTGGTTGGGAAAGAGAGTAGAGAACTATGAATCAGGAAACAGTCTAGTCTTGTTGCTATGTGGCCCACTCCTGGTCATTTATTACTCCAAGTAAATTTTCCTTCGTTATGATGGACATCAAACAGATCCATATTAAATACTAGATCCTCCATGCATTCTTTCAAAGGATCTCTTACAATAGATCACCCTTTTTTTTCCTTTTGATGAAGTGTAGTATTGAAGTCAACAACTATGATGTAATTTTGTTGGAAACTAGCTTCTTTGATTCTCATCAGAGACTCCCATCATTCTACTTTTTCCCAATAGTTGTTAGGCATATAAATATTAAAATGGGAAATATGTTACCTATGGGTAGATGTTTCAGTTGGAACAGGATCCAGTGAGATGACTATAGTCTTTGTTCTTCCCTGAAAAAAGTGGTGTTCCAAATTGTACAAATTCCTCCTAACACTCCACTTGCATTTCGAGTTGCATCGTCGCTTTCTTTCCATATTTGTTGCATCTCTCGTAGGACCTCAATCCCCTACATTTTGGTCTCTTGGATAAGGAGAATTTGGGGTTTTTCTATTTTGATTAATTTTCCCATAGCTTCCTTTTTTTCTCTTTTCCCCAATCCCCTACAATTCCAGGAGACTACTTCATTACTTATTACCATTTTTTGCTGCCCCCCCTTTTGCGAGCTGAGTATGTCCTTTAGATGCGGGTGCTTTCTCAGATTTCCCATATTTTCTTAGAACTTCTTCCAGCATAGGTTGGATCCCCAATTCTTTGTCTTGATTTATTGCTTTTCCCCTCCTGTTCCTTTTTGTTTTCCTTCCCTCTTACGAGGTTTTGGGGATTTTAGGGATTTCTTGATCTGGATCTTCCCCTGAGTCCTCTAGGATTTCATCCTCTGTGACTGGATACCCAGGAAGAGAGAGACACAGATCATTGATCTTTGATGGGGGGTCTGATTCAAGGTCATGTTGGACCAATACCTCCTCTGATGATTCTTTTGAGTTAATTGTTTATGCCTCCATATTTTCCAGCGCATCATATTCATTTTTACTGCTTTTTGCTTCGTTATTTCCTGTCATCAAAGATTTATCCTTGAGTGGAGAAGGTGGCATGGGGAATACTCTTATGTCTTGCAGCTGAGGACCTGATTTTTTGGTGGCTTTCTTCCTTTTGGCTAACTACCATTGTTCTTGTTCTTTGGCTTCAGGTTGTTCTGTGTTTTCCTTGGGGGATTTTTTTGCGAAGTGGCCATACTCATGGCATGCTTTTCATTTGAATGGAATTTTCTCATAGTTAATTGTTTGAATATAGGACCACCCACCAAGGGTAAGTTGGATTGCCTCTAGCAGATCATTTTCCAGATCTACTTCGACACACATGCAGGCACACGATTGGAGACCATCATGTGGTTCAGCACAATCGATGAATTTACCCAGGGCATTCCTGATATTTTTAAGGGTTTCTTCGCTCTAACAGTATATAGGGAGGAAGGGAAAGAAAACCCAAATAGGGACTGCAGAAGGAATATCATTTTCCGAGCTGAAATATGGGTTCCATTTGTTCAAATACATTCCTCTTGAGCCCATGAAATAGGGACCATTTCTAAAAATCAAATCTCTATCTGTTTGATTTTCAAAGAGAAAGGAATAGAACCCCTTACCACGGAATTTCAAGGACATTTTCCCCTTTTTTCATTTTCTTCCATTTCATCTCCAACCATTGCTTCATTTCCCTTGGAGAAGGACAAGGACCCATAAATTAACTGATTAAGCCATTTTCCTCCAGCCGAAGAGTAAATAGACAAGAGGAGGAGGGGTGCACTGGGGCCTTCGGTATCTTATAGAGATATTTGACAAAACATGACGAAGGCCATTTTGTAGATTTCAAATAGGAGGAGATGAGGGTTTGGAACATGTGTTTTGAAAGTAAAGAAAAAGAGAAGTTCACTAAGATTAGGAAGTTGCCTAAAGTTGGCAACAAGATATTGTGGTCCTTTTGAAATATTAGAAAAGATAGGGTCAGTTACATACATGTTAGCTTTGCATGCATCCATGAGAGTGCATAATGTATTTCATGTATCATTACTTTAAAAGTATGTACATTGTGCTAATCATGTCATTGAATGGAATGTGATCCAAGTGGAGAACAAAGGGGATTTTTGGGTGGAACTAGTACACATCCTGGACCGGAAAGTAAAAGTTCTCAGGAACAAATCCATAGGGATGGTAAAAGTTCAATGGACCTTATATGGTCCTGAAGATGCTACATGGGAGCATGAAGAAAACATGCAGGTGGAATACCTATAAATTTTTTATAGTTTTGAAGAAGACATAATGCAATACTTTGTTTTGAGCAACTAAAGTTTTGGAACCACATCTCAGAGTCCTGGAAAACTACGTTGGGGACCTTGTTAAAATAATGACACATTCATTGGGTTAGCCCTGATAAAAGAATGGTACATATCTTGGGAAACCATGATAAACGAATGATGCATTCCTTGGGTCGTCGATTTGAGAGGAAAATGATATTTTGGTTGGAGTCGTTGCTGGAGTTTTTAAATTGTAGAAATTTTATTTCTAAATATTGTGATGTAAATTTGTGTATATGTATATCGACATAGAGTGCACCGAGGATGGTGCACAATTGTAGGGGAGGGGGAATGCAACATCCCCAATATAATCCCTAATTTGATTAATTCTTATGTAGATATAATATGTGGCTATGACCAAGCGATGTAATATACAAATTGTATTTCAATGTTTTAATAATAAAATGTGATGCCAGCTTCTAAGGGGACATGGACAAGAGATGGGGGATGAATTAATCCACAAGAGAGGGGAGTGTCTAGGATAATGGCCAAGAGGGGTCCAAGGGGGGGAATTACCCATGTTTATGGATTTAACCTATTTTCCTAAATCTACTATTGTATATGAACTTTCCAATGTCTAATTGAGTGTTCCCAAAGCCAATCATTGAATACATGTAAGAGGGTGGGTGTGATTGGTCACATCCCAAAGTTATTGGGCACATGGGGGTTGAGTACAATCAGCTTGGGGAAGAGTGTGAGTCAAGAAATGCAAGTAAAAGAGAGGAATTTCATATGGATTGAGACAAAAAAAAAACGACAGTTCGAGCAGTTTAGGGAGTTAGTCAAATTTGGGCATGGAAAGAGAGATGGAAGTAGAGGCAACCATGGAAGGCGAATTCTAGAGCAAAATCTAGAGCGTAATTGGTGTGAATTAGAGCTGGAGAACTGAAGAGACTAGTTGTCAGGCTGGAAGAGTGAACTTCTGCATGAGTTGCACTGAAACAACAAGTGTTGTTGTTGGTTTACTGATAGTTTTCCTAGCAACAATTTCCCTTGAGTTCCTTGTTGAGATATTCCTAACTACCTATGCAAGAGAGACCCTGATAAATGAATGGAAAATTCCTTGGGATATCCCTGATAAACAGATGATACATCCCTTGGGTGATCCTTTATAAATGAATGGTGCAGTCCTTGGGTTGGGCAAATCAAGAGGAAGAGAGTTGGTGGAAAAATAGGGATAGTTGTAGGAGAATATCAATTGGGTTGAGAGATTCATGAGTTATGAGTGGACTGTGAGAGACCACCCTCTTTTGTGGATTTCTAGCCTCAACTCAGGGGTGACTGACTATTGAGATTTGGAACAATCAGTCTACGGTTGGGTGGAACGTCTGTCCCGAGCAGTTGGTTGCATGATTCTTATTTAAAATAAGTGTTTTATCTTGTACTGAGTTATTTACATGTGTGATTGTTGTGCATGAACTCTGCATGAATGAGAATGACTTATATGTTGATGTAATGAATAGTTTAGTTGTATATCATGTTGATTATTAGCATGCTTCAGATGCATAAGTTTTATGGTTATTATCGTAGCTAAATATGTTATAAATTGTAGTTGTAGTCTATGGGAAAATGGATAGCAGCAAGAGAATGGATTTAATTAACAAAAGTTTTGTGTTATGTGTATTATGCATGTATTGTTGCCTAACTGAAGGCTGGGTACATTACTAAAATGGTATCAGAGATGATAAAAAGAAAATTTGTGTGTGACATGAACCAACCATGGTGGTTGCGTATGTTACATTATCTCAACCTTTGTTTCATCTTTTACAACCTCTCCATTGGATACAATATCTTCTTCTCTTACAACACTTTCATTATTGTCATCCTCTTCAAATCTTTCTTCAAATTCTACAGTAGTCTTACTATTGTCCTCTTCATCACTTGTAGCAACAATAGCATTGATTCTTCCATCTTTTGTACCTACACATTTACAAACATGAGATGAATTAAATATATTCACTGCCCTCATGGGCATATCCTCCAGAGACTCTCCATCCTCCAATTCACAAATGATGACTTCCACATCATCATCCTCTTCTATCTCTGGCAAGCATTCAAAGCATGTTTCTCTCATTTTCTTTCATCTCCAATGCTTGGATATATTCTTTCAACACCTCTACATAGAAGGTTTCATCAATCTACAACTCCTTCTACACTTGAGATCCTTCAACTTCAAATTTAAATTGATTTCAAATTTCACATCCTCTTCATTGTAGTATTTTTTAGCGCTTATTATTGTTGCCACCTTGATATCTAACCCATCTTCAGTAGTATCCTCGTGCACCACTATTCCCTTCACTACCACTAACTTAATAGTTTCACCCTTAGCTTGTCCTAATTCCACTTGAGCCTCTTATTCCTTATTTATCTCAACATAGATCCACTCCTCATATTTTACTATTTCCAACTCAGTAGTGTGCTCCTCACTTGCAACCTCAAGCTTGCAAATAACATATTTGCATGCATATGCACCCATAAGCCAACTATCAGATAAATTTTGGTTCCTCAAGGAACCTCCTCTAATGGTTTGTCGTCTTTAGGTGCACAGATGATAGTCTCAACACCACCACCATCTCCTTCATAACCCAATGTAGTTTTTGGGAGGTATTCACCTTTCCTCTTCTCCATTTCAATATGTAAATATACTTTCACTAATAGTAGGCTTCCTTAATTTGTTGCACTTAAACTATTAGTGCCTTCACTATTTTCCCCTCTTTCCATTGTGCCTTTATTTTTGGCACTTTAGTCCTTTCTACCTCTTCTTTTTTGGCCTTCTCTAATGATGTGATTCATTTGAACAACCACTACACTTCCTCTAGTAAGGCCTTCTCAGAGTCTAATTTATTAGTTATTTATTTTCCCTTAGTCTTACTCTTTACTATTCTATACAAATTCCTAACCTCCTTCCCTGTGAGGTCCATATCCACTCCTAGGAAATGGTTCAAACAATAGTTTCCTTCATCTTTTCTTCATTCAACCATCTTTAACGATTCTCCCTAGTTGATACCTTGTTGGAACTATTATATTCATGTTTTTTTTTACAAGTCTACCCAACAACTATAATTGTAGGAGCCACCTTTATCCACTTGTATATTTTAAATCTACCCCTCAATCTTCAAAACCCCAATGGATCATGAGCCTTTTACCAACCATAAGAAAATCCCAAATCTGCTCACAAATTCTCCAACTCACAATGTGGATTTCCCCTTCTCTGTTTTCACCTTCCACTTGTAACAACATATACCCAACCATTATTTGGATTTGTTCTCATTCCTTCCCCTACAACTCTACCCAATGAACACTAGAGATGTTCTTGAAAACAACATCTACCCAGTCTTCCTTCTTTTTGTTGGAGTTACAATTTACAATTGGAATCTTCCCACTCTAATACCAACCAATGTAGGGTTGTAAGACTCTTTCACACCCATACCTTATTAACCTAAATCACCATGACAAAACTCATACTAGAAGCTCATAAACAAAGACAAACATGCACACAAACAAGGAAAAGAAAATAAACCACAATAGGGTTTCATATGGATTGATTATCTTGGAAATTGAAAATTACAATGCTTGAAACCTCAAAGGGATTTTGCTCCTACAAAAAGATAAAATAAAACCCGCAACACAATTTTACACCAATGGATTCAAGCCCTTTCTTACAAGTTACATGTCAGTGTATGTCTTGGTTGGACTTACATTCAATGGACAAAATTACAACAGTTTCCTATATCAAAGCAATGAGACATTTACCTTCTATTTTCACAAGAATTTTGGTTTTCCCATGTATTTGGTCATTCATGGTAGAGACTCAAAAGACCTTACTTAAAGTAAAGTGTTCTCCTAGAGATGGTCGTGGCCTCTTGAACCTAGTCTAGCTCTTAAATCTGATTGAAACATAACCATTCAATGCTAACCAACTTCCAAGTGGTCTACCTGAGAATTGTCTAAGCAAACCGATCTAACCCACCTTAAGAACTTGACTCTAGTCTAAACTTATCCTATCTAGTTATTTCTCTAAGAATTAGGTATTTTGTTGTTCTCCTTGCAATTCTACCTAGTGGGTACACTAGCTTCTTTACTTCTCCACAATTCTACCTAGAAAAAACTAGAATAGTGCTATTTTTTCTCAGAGCTCCAAGATCTTTTATGTTTTCACTTTTCCTTTTGCATTCCTGGAACTAATGTATAATTTCTTCCTCCTCTCTATTCTTTTTTCTTTCTCACATCTATTTCCTTTCCATCGTCTTTGTTACACTATTAGGGGTACTCATATATCTTTTTAATTGGCGAGGCATATTCAAACCCCACCTTGAAAAATCACCTCGCACGCCGGATTTGGATAAGCCAATCAATTAGGACTCCTGATCAGATTTTTAAGAAACGCTTTGGGGTGAGAGAGGCTCGAACTCTCGACCTTAGGATTTCTCTATATTTTCTATGAGACCTACGCAACCAACTGCGCAACCACCCCTTTAAATGACATCAGAACTACAATCTATAAAATATCAAAATTGAGATCCATGAAGGTAATTTGGGGGAATTCATTCTACAAAAATATAAAGAGTATATTTTTTTATGCCCCATTTATAGGTGATGGGAGACCTAAGCAATTTACTCTAAGGTTTTCTTATGCATTTATATGTGGTTGATAATTATATATATTGTAAATCAAAAGAAGTTTCCAGTGGGCTAATCATTAATGGGTGTATAATGAGAAGAGGTCATGAGATCTCTGATCACCTTCAAATCAATCCCAAATTGATGGTAGTCATGTTTGGTATGGAGGCCTCGCAAGGTTCCAACAAAAATATTATGGGTTTGTGGATTAGTATGAAATCAAGGGTCATCATTATGTCTTAGGAAATTTTTGTGGGTGACCAATAAAACTCAATTAAACACTAATATCCAGTAGATCAAATGAGACCCATTGTTTACAATGCATAAGAGGATCATCATGTCAACAGTTTGTCAACAAGGATGATCATCACACAGTATGAGGTCCCTGAGTCAATTATACATCATACCTTGATCTTGCATTTTGGTACAAGTTTAACCCCCTCATGGTTCCCATCTAAACTACAAATCTCAATACAAGGTTTTACTAAGTGAAATATCTCAAGTCATTTGATACAATGCTTGAAAAGGTTCTTAGCATGTACGTGTGCATGCGCACACACACATATGGGTGTTGATCCCAAGAGGTTAGCTCAACCAGTGGTTGCCAATGTCATTGGGCATTTGGCTAGTTCCATGTCAACATGGGTACAATTTGAATCCCTTGGGAGAGGCACACTAGTTTGCATTGGCAAGTTTTCTAAGTATGTCATCCACAAATATGGGGAAGCATCTCTTGGGTTACAAGTTCCTTGGAAAAAATATATATGAACATTGTGATAATAATTAAACTACTTACATACATGTTATTTGTTTCTTCCAAATTTCTCATCGTATTTCTCCTACACACTCATAGTTTCTAGGGGTTTTGTGCATGCATCATCTTTGTGTTTTTTGTTTGTTTGTTTGTGCATGTATTTAATGTGCATTAAAACCTAGTACATAACTAGTAAAATCTTTTCCTTGGGAGTTCAATGAAACAAGGCTTTTATTCTCATCATGATATGTGTAAATTAAACTACACTCCCTCCATTCATAGCTTTGAACTTAAGAATTTGTTTTTTAGCACTAAACATCAAAATGGAGTTTACAATGATCAACATAGTGCAATGCCTCGGTTTTGGCATTTGCAATTGTATATAATGTTCCAACCATCATTCATAATTGGTCTCCTTTGGACAAATATTGGGTGATATATATCGTAATAAAAATGATGTACCATAATGATCCCTAACCTTGTGCTAATGATGCTCATAGTGATCAAATACATACTTCCCTTTGAGCCTCATATTTATTTTTTTTGTTCCTTCACCCATCTCTCATGATACCTACCTCTACCTTGTTGGATACCATCCCTCCTCCATCCTTGTCAAATTCTTCTATTTCTTAATTTAATCAATGAAAGATGTGGTGATTGTAAATGTAGGCAATGAGGCATTTTGTGTTTGGATTGGATTGAGACGTGGAAAAGAATATCATGTACATACAATGGATGTGGTATTGTCACTAGCCTACAAAGACCTCCCTTAGCTAGTGTTACTCTCTCCTCAGGCTCCATACATACATTAGCATGCTCCCTTCCTTCCTACACTTGCACTCCATCCATGCATTAGAATACTAAAGTGATATTGATCAAAAGAACAAGAAATGAGAACTATGGACTTGTATTCCCTTCCCACTCTCAACTACTTTGTGGTGGCCTTGCACTTTCTCCTCTATTAGGGGAGCTTTGAGATTATCGATGTTGTGGTGGATTGTGATCGAGAAGAATTGGAACATGGAGAGTTGAATTAACAAGATAGCAGGGAATCATCATCAAAGTCACAAATATTGTCTTCATGTCATCACTTCTTGAAACGGGTGGAGAAAATGAGCATCAAAGAGGAATTTCTAGGAGTTGTAATGGATTCCCTTACAACATTAATGCCAATCCATGCAAAAAATTCTTGATTGATATTTGTCTTTATCCACAACAGACCTCTGCATGGATTCTCATGAAATAAATGCATGGCTATTAATATAAATTATAGAATGGTAATCATAAGTTTGATCTTCATTCACTGGAGTGTTTCTATAGGTACTAACACTAGGAACATACTCCAGAAATGTCAACCATTCTAAGCCAAATTGGCCTCAACAACTCCACGTCGTCTAGATTATATCGAAGTAAAGTACATAATGAACAAGTGTAATGAACGAGAGTTGAACAATTAGAAAACCTTCTTGTCAAACCAAGGTAAGAGGTCATATTACCTGTGGTTACTTTGCCTTTCCATATCTCATGTTATTGCTACTATATTTACTCTTAATATAGGATGGAAAAGTAAGTTGCTCAATCATTGAAAGAACATCTTAATGTGGTTTTCGCTTTCTCTTTAGTTCATATCCATGGCTATTATCATTCAAATATGTTGTACATGAGGCTTCAAGCAAAAATACTAATAATGCTAAAAATAGATTTTATTAGGATCCATGAATAATGGTATTCATGGTAACAATGGAGTTTTGAACATCATGGAGTAGTATCCTTCTTCTAATCCACACACTGTCTTAATGCAAAGTTGATAGTATTCACCATTTTTTGGTTGTGACACTTAGTGCCTTTGAACTAATGTTTTCTAGAACTACAATAAGCCCTTAGGAAATCTAGCAACATCTAGTGTCCCTAGGCATTGAGATAAGTATGGATGAGAGTGATGCAATAGTCATGATCTTTGCCACAAGCATACCTTTTTTTTCTCACAAATATGGTAATAATTTGCTAGAAATTTCAAGTGCGAGTAGATTTCTCCCATGATCCAAGGCACATTCATGGTGGAACAATGTTATCAATAGTTTTTCCCAATTATAAGTCGACCCAAATTGTTAAGAAAACATATGAATTGATGATAACTCTAATTTTTTGTATCATCTGATTTTGGCAATTAAAGGGAGGTTCCATAAAAGATTATATAGCTCCATTATTCAAACAATTGTAGGGAGATTTTCCATGGCATCATGTGTACAACACTCCATAGTATCATTTTGTAATGTCCCTAATCCAAACCCTTTGTAATTGTACATATAAGTTGGTGAGTCGTTGGTACCAATTGTAAGTGTATATGTACATATAGGCTGGTGAGTCGTTGGCACTAATTTTTGGTGTTGCACGCACCTGAGTAGTGCGTGGAGAATTGTTATCAAAGTCAGGGTGCACACATTTCATAGTGTTGCACGCACATGGGTAAGTGCATGTGGTTTCACATTAAAGAAAGGGTAAGCACATTTCACAGTGTTGTGCGCACTTGGGAAAGTGCGCGGGAATGACCTGGGAGTGTGCACCGAGCCGAGTTATATATATGGTTGTATACGTATTGAGGTCAGAGATACTGTGTGATTATGAGGATGGAGATCTAGGACGCAGATAGGCCAATGCACCTATCCATGTAAAGTGTAATCATACTCAACTTATTAATACAATATTACATCACAACGTGCAGAGAGATTAGACGAAATGAGATGGGGGTGAAATCCATCGGAAAAGGGAAAAGGGGGTGGGACTTAAGTCCTATGGAATGTTTAAATAATATTTCCAGAAAAGTGTAAGTTATGGATATTTATTTTATCCTAAGTTCCCGAGCTAGGGAATGAGTCACCAAGTGGCGAAAGATACTTTTGAAAGTGACAAGTGTCAAGTTTAAGTCATGCAATATATATTGTTGGCCTTAGTGTGTTTTGGGAGGGGGTATTCATTCACTCTCATGTACAGAAGGGGTCGAACCATCTGAGAGAGGATGATTATTACCTTATCTGCACAAAGGATCTTGTAAGGGGTTTTTTGTAGTTTAATCCTATTTTTTTTGTCGAAGAGGTGGGTTGTCAGGCCCATGAGCAGCCTCTCTAGGTGAGAGATTTGTTGTCGAAGAGGTGGGTTGTCAGGCTCGTGAGAAATCTCTCCAGGTGAGATTTTTGTTGAGATTTTTTTCCTAGTGTATTGGGAATTAGTCACAGGGCTCAGATACTTCCTATCTGGCATGTTGATGGTAACCCTAGAAGGGAAGTGGGGCAGCCGAATGACTTTTGAGAAGAGAAGGGGCACACTTCCTTGGGCATGACAGGTATGTGGGAAATGAGACAATGTAAGCTAGTTGCAGCAGCAGACACCTTGAACTCAACAATCATGTTGAGTATCAGACCTTAGCCTGGCACTAGGAACCCTTTCTCCATAGTGGAGTTAAGCCCTGGCTCGGGGTGACCTGTTGTTGAAAGATTATGAGAAACATAATCTATGGTTGGGAGGAACGTCTAAGTTCTGTGCGTAGTTGGTGACTTTTCATAAAAGATAAGTGTCTTTATGTGCTTGTATCATTTACTATGTGCTTAATTATATGTGCTTAACATGGGTATGATTTTTGTATGTTGTTGCATATAAGTATTTGTTGTTATTATGTATATTGTTTCTTAGACATGTATGTGTGGCACTGATAATCAGTATTTATAGTTTTGCATGAGTATGAAAGATGTTGATATTTTTCCTATTAAGTTAATCTTATGATTTGGGTTATGAGTCTTCAAGACGAGTTTGAATGGTCATGCATGTAGAGAGTAATCTATGTGCACTAGATGTTGGATCTACATGTGTACACAAGGAATCAATCCACGTGCACATGGAGAATAGATTTGGTGTGTGACTCTAGAATGGTTGCACACATAGTAGTTTTGTGTGTTCGGTATGATTATGCGCAGTTGTTTTGTATTACTTCCATTGTTATAAGTTGTGTGGTGCGACTCAGCTTGGGGTTGAGTGCATTACTTCAAGTGATAATACACAGACTTGTATTTAGAGTAGAATCCGCACAATGAATTTTGGAATAGCATTGTTCAGTAGTAAGCTAGATGATGTTACAGTTTGGTATCAGAAGTAGTTTGGTAACGAGAATGTTACAAATTGGCTTTAGAGCAACATAAGTTGAGATTGGGTGATGTGGCCCAGCCTAGGTGGTTGGGGATGTTACATTATGGTATTAGAGCTATGGTTTCAATACTGAGCCTGCATAAGTCGAGTTCCTACTAAAGACAAAATTTGGACTGATAAGTGGTTGAGTTTGGAATTATAACACGACCATGGTGCACATAAAAGTAAGGGTGTGTGAGAATGTGCACTAAATTTTGGATATTGAAGGATGTAGCACCGGAACTGCACAGTAAATAGTAGTGCACAGGTGTGCACACTAAAGATTAGGGCTACGTAGAGTAAAAATTTTGATGCATGAGCAATACCGATATGCATTGTATATGTTGAAATGGACATCACGTGTTGGTATGTGTTGAATACTAGAGCATGCATGGGCTTCAGAAGAAAGGATTCTAAGAAAATGGTGTAGATTTTTCATGAAGTTGTCTCATGAATTCGTCTAACAAATATTGTTTCCTACACATTTTTCATAATTATCAGCAATTAGAGCATGACAAAATTAGTGTAGAAAGTTAAGAAGCATGGAAGAAGTGCACAGAGATTTTATCCATGGTGATGAATTTGGGGATTTGTATGTCAGTTTGGGTGCTAATGGTACAGAATCCAAGAAGGAGCGTACAAACTTGGTAAAAACCATTAAGGGACACCAAAACTATGTCCAAATATATAAGGTTGATAATGAAAGTATTATGACAACCAAGGAGAAACAAGCTGACTTCAATGTCAAATTGATGCAAATCTTGGACAAAGTAGAAAATAAAATGGATAAGGAGACAAAGTTGAGTAGTTCAAGAAGTCACAGGTCTCATGATGAGAAAAGAAGAGAAGAAAGAAGTGTTGATGGGTATCATCACCACTCAGCGAAGCATTTATTTAGGAAAGTGCATAGTAGCTCAAGTCCATCTCATGTCAGAAAGAACAAGAGAAGGACTGGGGTGGACAAGCTACAAGGGGAAATGAATAAGATCAAGCCTCCTACATTTGATGGTGAGCACAAGAAGGATGAAGATGCAGAGACTTGGTTGTTGGGTATGAGGAAGTACTTCCATTTGTATAATTATTCTACGCAGGTAGAAGGAAGAATCACCATCTATCAGCTAAAAGGAAAATCATCAATGTGGTGGGATCAGTTCGTGCAAGTGCAACACATTCATGAGAAGATGGTTACTTGGAGGGATTTCAAGAGGTATTTTCAAAATAAATACTTAACCAAGCGATACTATGACAAGAAAATGAAGGAGTTATTTGAATTCAAGCTTGGGAGTATGACAATAGATGAGTATGAAAAAAGATTTTTAGAGTAGCTGAAATATGTCGCATTCATCAAGGATGAACAAGTTAAAATTCACAGGTACCTGAGTGGGTTTCCATCATTTATCAGTGATAAGATATAGTATGATGACCCTAATACATTGGGGGAAACTATAAGGCACATTAAGTGTCTTTATGATCAACAAAGGGGAAGACTGAATTTCCAAAAGGATTGGGAAGACAAGATGAAAAGCAAAATGGAACAGAGAAAGAAGGGGGCTAAGCCACCATTTTTCAGAAATACTACGCAAGGAAAACCAACTCTCAAGGAGCCCAGAATGACAGAGACAGTGGGGAAAAATCCAAGGCAACAACCTATTCAATGTTGGAGTTGTGGCAGAGATCATATGTGCAAAGATTGCCCTCAAAGAGGTGAAAAAGAGAGGACCGCACACAGTGTACAACAAGTTGCGACAGTTGAAGACATGGGCAGAAATGTACCAAGGATTTACGCATCCCTAGATAACAAGAAAGCTAAGTTTTAGTCGCACATGATTGAAGTGGAAGGTAAGATTAATGACCAACTCATTGCAATTTTAATTGATTTAGGATCTATTCATAGTTATCTAAGGAACTTTATGCATCTCTGACAATAACAAATTTTTCAACTCCTGAACATTTGACACATAAGGCGACTTTACAACAAGGCATGTTGCAACACAAAATTGAAGGTTATGAGTTAAAAGAGGATGGAATCCTCATGTATAGATGCAGAGTCTATGTGCCAAATGATCAGGAATTGAAAATCTTGATATTTTCATAGGTGAATAAGGTTCCTTATGCGAGACATCCAGATTACTATAATACATTTGTCATAGTCAAAAGGAAATACTATTGGCCAAGTATGAAAAATGAAGTTGTTGATTTTATTTCTAGATGCCTTGAATGTCAAAAGGTCAAGGCTAAGAATAGACATCCAATTGGATTTCTACAACCTTTTACCATTCCTGAGTGGAAGTGGGAAGTTGTAGCCATGGATTTCATTACTAAGCTACCTAGGACTACTAAGCAACATGATTCTATTATGGTGGTGGTGGACAAGCTTACTAAAGTTGCCCATTTTGTTCTAGTGAAGTCAACACGCAGGGTAGTTGATATTGCTAAAATATACATGCGAGAAATTGCAAATTTTCATGATGTACCTAACACAATTACGTCTGACAGAGATTCCAATTTTGCCTTGAAATTTTGGAAAGGTCTGTTTAAAGGATTTAGGAAAAATATGAATTTCAGCACAGCATATCACCCTGAGTCAAATGGACAAACAGAGAGGGTAAATCGGGTGATTGAAGACATGTTGAGGATGTATGTCATGGATAAACCATCAAAATGGGAAGACTACCTTCACTTGGTAGTGTTTGCTTACAACAATGGGCATCAAGCATCTTTAAGGATGAGCCCATTTGAATCACTTTATGGTAGAAAGTGCAACACGCCAATGAGTTGGGACAATCCAGCAGACCGCACAGTGGTTGGGCTAGATCTACTCCGGGAAATGGAGGAGCATATGGTAAAGATAACGAAGAATTTAAAGGCTTCCCGGGATAGGAAAAAAATATGCGTAGATAAAGGCAGAACCCACAAAGAGTTTAAAGTGGATGACCATGTGTTTTTGAAAGTGAAATCTAGACGCAGTTCCGTGAAGTTGGGGAATTGTTCTAAGTTGGCAACACGCTACTGTGAGCCATTTGAAATCCTAGAGAGGATTGGTCATGTCGCATATATGCTTGCATTTCCTGCATCCTTATGTATTCAAAATGTTTTCCATGTGTCATTTATTAAAAAGTACATACCTGATGCTAATCATATTATTGATTGGAATGTGATTCAGGTGGAGCTAGAATATGATTTTCGAGTGTGACCAGTTTGCATAATGGATTGGAAAATCAAACAGCTCTAGAATCGATCCATGGAGATGGTAAAGGTCCAATGGACCTAGTATGGTCCTAAGGATGCAACTTGGGAGTGTGAGGATGCTATGCGGGTAGACTATATGCATATTTTTGAAGATTATTGAAATTTTGTATGTACATGTGTATATGATGCACTGAGGACGATGCGTAAATAAGGGGGAGGGGAATGTAATGTCCCTAATCCGAACCCTTATGTAATTGGTACCAATTTTAAGTGTATATTTACATATAGGTTGGTGAGTCGTTGGCACTACGTTTTGGTGTTGTGTGCCCCTGAGTAGTGTGTGGATAATTGTTATCAAAGTCAATATACACACATTTCATAGTGTTGCACGCACCTAGGTAAGTGCATTTGGTTGCACATTAAATAAAGGGTGCGCACATTTGACAATGTTGCGCACACTTGGGTAAGTGCATGGGAATGACTTGGGAGTGTGCACCAAGCTTAGTTATATATATGGGTGTATATGTATTGAGGTCGAAGAGCCTGTGTGATTATGAGGTTGGTGAGTCGGGACATAGATAGGCTAGTGTTCCTATCCATGTAAAGTGTAATCATGCTCAATTTATTAATATAATATTACATCATTGTGCTTAGACAGATCAGACGAAAAGAGATGAAGGGAAAACTCCACCTGAAAAGGGAAAAGGGGGTGGGACTTAAGTCCTAGGGAATATTTTAATAATATTTCTGAAAAAGTGTAAGTTATGGTTATTTATTTTATCTTAAGTTCCGGAGGTATGGAATGAGTCACCAAGTGGCCAAAACTACTTTTGAAAGTGACAAGTGTCAAGTTTAAGGCATGCAATATATATTGTTGGCCTTAGTGTGTTTTGGGAGGGGGGATTCATTCACTCTCGTGTGCATAAGGGGTTGGACCATATGAGAGAGGATGACTATTACCTTATCTGCACAAAGGATATTGTAAGGGGTTTTTTGTATTGTAATCTGAGTTTTTCTATCAAAGAAGCGGGTTGTCAGGCCCATGAGAAGTCTCTCTAGGTGAGAGATTTGTTGTCGAAGAGGTTGGTTGTCAGGCCCATGATAAATCTCTCGAGGAGAGATTTTTGCTGGGAATTGTTTCCTAGTGCATTGGGAATTCGTCATAGGGCTCAAATAATTCATGTCTGGTCTATTTCTAGTAACCCTTGAAGGGAAGTGGGGTAGCCAAGGGACTGTTGAGCAGAGAAGGGGCGCACTTCCTTGGTGTTTTATAACTTGTTGCCACACTCTATGCATCATGCTTTGGTGACCTACATGTTCCCTCTGTAGACTCTATTTCCCCATCTTACTCAGTCAGAAGTCAAAAAATCAATTTTGTGTACATATACATGGGTTACAGTTATACAACATGTGTATACACAGGTTGCCCCATTACAACCCGCGTACATTTGATTTTGTGCTCAAAATTAAAAATATTTCATATTTTTCATGCAAAGTCAGAGGATCCATGATCCTTGGCCCTTAATATGCTAGAAACTCTATGATTCGACCCTTCAATTCCCTTTGAAGGCTATAAATTGAGCCATATACAAGCTTTGAAAAGGGGGAGAAAAAGTTAAGAGAAAGTACACTCTGGAGAAATTTTGCCTCATGTTACATCCTTGAGTCTGCGTCCCTTAGTCCTTTAAGTCTAAACTCTCCTTATGTTCATCCCCCCAAGTTCTCCCTATCCTGTGAAGGAGGAACCCAATTACTCCTAAAACTTGTGATCTTGCCTTGTGGAGGATTGAAGTGGTGAAGGCCGAGGTGGAGGGAATTAGTTTCTTGGTTTCGACAAGTTTTTGATACAGAAGGTTGTCACCTATGTACTTCTATTGATTATATTAATGGAAATACTCTTTTCTCATCCAATTATATGTTGCAAATGTTTATATTATTTTCCATGGGTAAATTTGTTATACATGTTGATGGATTATGCTAGTTTATATGCCGACATTTCATACAATTTCTATATGCATGTGTATCTTGGATGTTGAGGACAAGTTGTAGGTATCAAGCATTGGATTGTGAGCTCAACGGTGGTCTCCTATGAATGTCTGGAAGAGGTAGGATTCTAGCCTTTCTTTTGTTGGCATTTCCATTTATCTAGCATATTTGAGATTTGAATTGATTTCTTGGTGTCACTTTGTCTGTTGTGGTCCTACCCCATGTTGATATTATGGTAGTTGTGGGAGGTATTAACCTCTACATGTAATCTTTGACAAGACTGGAATATTCTGGGAAGCAAGAGAAACCCTAAAATGTTAGATAATAACCCTAGAAGACAAGTTGACTCAAGAGAATAATTAATATTGAGTTATTAGCCTCTAGGAAGAGAAGTCAGCCCAATTAGGTGAGTTGGAGCAGTATAAATAGAGGGCGCTAGAGCTCATATGTACTCACTCACTCTCACGACTGCATAAGGAAAAGTGGTGTGCATGACTAGAGAAGATTTGAAACTGTTGCAGTAGTGATTTGGTCTTTGGTTATGGTTTGGACTTTCTGCTTGGTACACTAGCTTTGGAGAGAAGTGTGCTACCTTGGTTGGCTATTGGTTTTAGGGTTTACTTTTGGAATTATTTGTGTCTATCAAGGTTAAGGTGCTCGGGGGTGGATTTTGTGTCTATGGTTGGGTGACAATATTGAGATATTGTCTACGGTGAAACAAGAAAACCTATTATTTCTAACAGGTTATGGGCCCACACTATCTTCAGACAATCTAACCACTGGAAGGTAGATTCGAAGGATTTTCTCAATTGCAGTTGTAGTCAGAGTCTCGCTGCAGCAACGAAACCCTAACCCTCATGTTAAGGCACCTTAAGTGAATAGCTTGACCTAATTCCTGGATAACTTAGTGCACCCTAGCCTAGCTCACCTCTTGGTACTCTCAACAAGCCAAGACGTCAAGTTTGAGTTGTTGGTCAAAGTCAAATTTTGACCAAGTCAAAGTCAAAGGTTGACCAAGTCAAAGCAATCATGACTTACTCTATGAAGTCAAAAAACAAGTTAGAAGGGGTTTCTAACTTTAGAGCATGGAAGACAAGGATTGACCTCATCCTTGCCAAGAATAAAGTGTTGGATATTGTGAAAGGAAAGATCATGGAACCACAGTTTGAACCAGGAAAACAGAAGGAACCTCAGAACGTGGAGTCATGAAGATAGAAGACCTAGCATGAAGAAAGTGTATGTTGTGCCTAAGAGAGATCTACTGAAAGGAACATTATGAGGTTTACCAATCCTCTAGCAGCTAAACCTCTAGTCCAACAAATTCATTCTAAGGTTTACCGTCACAGTTGGGTAACAAAGGTATGTACCTATACATGTACTTTTAATTTGTATCGTTAACATGAGTGTGTTTGTAGGGAATGTACAAGGGATCTTGTCCAAAGAAATGATCTTGGATTCAGTATATTCAGAAGATCAACACACTCTCCAGATTTGACTTGATATGTCTTAGACGGTTATGGCATTATAAGTTGACTTTAGTCAAGATCTTATAAGGTTGAGATCGTATTCTATGACTCAATTTTCTTTCAAGAAAGTATATTGTTTTAAGTATAAGGGACAGGTCGGAAATGATACTTGTATCAGAAGAAAAGAAATCCAAGTGGAACAATAGCAAGACTCTAGGTTTTCATATCAGGTTTGACATCTTTATTATTGTCACTTAAGTGAGTATTGATAAGTACTTAGTATCTTATACTACTTAGTGTACTTGTTTTCAAATATGAACTAACACCTCCTCTAGGAGATATTTTTTTTTCTTATTCTCAAATTAGATCATCTTAGTAATGATACCACGAAACTATCCTTCATATGAAAAATGTTGTATTGGAAACAATGTTGTTCTTATTGTCTCATGTAGGTTATCTCATGAAGGTTATCATGAAAATGTCTTTCCAGGATTGTAGTAATTGCCTCTATCTGTGTCCTTAATCTTGTTTCGATTTACTATCATAAACATATTGTCTTGGATCTTTATTTTGTTTCGTGTCTTGTTTCGGGCAGGTACCATTGTGAAATATGTTGACAAACCTTTGATGAACAATCTTTGTGGAATCTTTCATAGAAGAAGTTTATAAGGATGAAACAATGCTTGTAAACAACTGCCAGATGGGCAGCATTCAGAACATATAGAAACAAACATAAAGAGACTCAGAGGGAGTCAGACTTGGAGAAACTCGGTAATCAAAAGGAAACCATAACAAGCTTGTGAAACTTTGCAGAAAGCAAAGAGATATGAAACAGATGGAAGCATGGACTCTCTCAGATAGAGGTAATTAATTGCATAATTCCATAAACATGCAATCTCAAAATAAAAACAAGGAAGTTCTAGATATTTCTCATTCATGCATGAAGTCGGGATTAGGAGGGGGCTAATCCCCGATGATATGATCCATTGAAGAATCTGTGAATACTATGAAGTATATGTCCATGTTCTTCAATGGAAGTAGCAGCCATGATAAGCAACACGTGTCCATCTTGACTCTAGAAGAAGTCTTCTTCGGAAATAATCCTTGAATAACCTTGGTTGTCCATCTACATTTATGCTCCTATGGCAAAAGGAAGAAGTTGGGACCTTCAAGAAGGAAGGGCATGGAATCTATATAAGATTCCATGGACTCCAATGTTGAAAAGGAACATGAGGAAGAAAATGAAGACTCCAAGAAATAAAGAAAATATAGAACAACAAAATTGAACCAGTTAATATACTGAAAATCATAAGACTACTAGCATGATTTGAATCCACTAGAAGTCGTCAAGCAGAAGGAATGGAAGGAAGTTGTGATGAATAAAAATGTATGTGAGAAATTGTGAAAAAGACTTATAAATGGAAGCATTGATAGATACAAGGCAAGATTCGAGGTTAGAGGGTTCTTCCAGAAGGAGGGAGAATACTATGATGACATATTGTTCTAGTAACCAAATATACCTCTACCTGAGCCATTATATCTCTTACAGTATCCATGGGTTGGAGTTTACATCAGATGGATGTGAAGACTGTTCTTCTCAACAAAGTAATTGAAGAAGAAGTATATGTAGAGAAACCTCAAGGTTTTGAGGTATACTAGAAAGAGACCCATCTATGCAGATGGAAGAATACCTTGTATGGATTCAAGCAACTTGGTGCATAGCCTCTCATGTAAAGCAGAAGCATGGTGAAAACTTCCTATGACAGAGGAAGTGTATCGAAATGGTTCTTCAGAATTTCAGGATAATGGATTACAAATCCATGGAAAATTCCCATGATGACAAATCTGAAGAAGTTAAGAGACTCTGATCCAGTATACCCATCCCTGCATTGATAATTGAATGGCTCGTTAATGTATTCAGAGAATAATCAGCCAAATATTTGCTTTGTTATGAAAAACGTTCCAGGTGGAACTTAGCCATGAGATTTGAAAAATTGTAAAGCATGCCTTGAAATATCTTCGTGGGACGTTTGAGTTATGATATACAGTTGCATGAATTTATCAATTCATAATGGGTAGGGAGTGCAGATAATAGAAGAAGTTATTCTTGGATATGTTTCAGTTTGAGATTTTTCACGATATCATGGGCTAGCAGGAAACAAAATTATGTTGCACTCCGCACTGCAGAAGCATAGTATATTTCATCTTGTGATGCTTGTATAGAAGCAGTGTGGCTCTATAAGCTAGTTTTGTGATTGTTTGATTAGGTGTTGGATTCGACCATGATATATTGTGATAACCAGATTTGTGTGAAGCTCTCAGAGAACCCGATGTTCCATGACAAGTCGAAGCACATTAAGATCAAGTACTATTTTCTCTATGATAAAGTCCAGAGGGGAGAAGTGTTTCTCCAATATATCTCCATTGATGAGCAGATAGCAGATATTTTGGTAAATCCTTTGTCCAAGATGAAAATTTTGCATACTTAAGGGACAAGCTGGACTTGTGGAGATGAATTCTTTATTGGAAAGGGAAGTGATTAATCCTCAAGTTGGGAGGGAGGAATGATATGTTATTGATATATGGATAGTCATTTTCCAGTTTGGAAAATGGTCCAGGTTGGGAAGTCACTTTCCAGTGTGGAAAGTGGTCCAAGATTCTTGATGGACAGTCATTTTCCAGTTTGGAAAATGGTCTAGGTTGGGAAGTCACTTTCCATCCCAGAAACTGGTCCAAGATTCTTGATGGACAACCATTTTCCAGTTTGGAAAATGGTCCAAGTTGGGTAGTCACTTTCCATATCGGAAAGTGATCCAATATTTCTGATGGACAGTCATTTTCTAGTTTGAAAAATGGTCCAGAACAGAAATTCATGGTTCGAAAAATTTGATGATGTACCATAGACAGTGATTCCCCTTGTGGCTAGTGTGGGGGGGTGGTCTAGGATAGTCATTCTCCTTGGAAGTCACTCTAATAAATTGTTCAAGAAGAATGGTCTGCTTATCCATGTAGTCATTATTTTGAAGTTCACAGTTGTGAGCAGTTTCGAAGAATGGTCCAATGTAGGAGGTTGGTGCAGGACAATAATTTCCATAGGAAATGGTCTAGATAGTCATTCCCCAGGGAAGACTCATTCTGTCCATGTTGCACTATGAAACGTGCCAGAAAAATGGCCCAGTTAGGTTGAATGGTTCAGGTTCAACAATCAAGGACAACAATTCTTCTATGATTGGGAAGAATAGTCCAGACATCCCATGGTTTATTTTTAACTTTTAGAGGGCAGAATATCTCATAGATGTGAGTGGAAGAATGAACCAGATGACTCAGTTTGTATCATGACATTGTTGATGCAGGTTGATATCAGATGATATGATTGTTATGGAGACTGTATGTCTCTAGATAGTAGTTGTATACTATTGTGGTGGATTTGATCCAATGGTAGTCACTATGTGTCACTGGAAAGTAGTCGTGTGCTACTAGGAGTGGTTGTGTACCACTGGATAGTAGTCGTATACTACTATGAATAGAAACAGTTGTGTTCTATTGGATGGCATTGTTCTGATTTCCATGGATACTATCTAGATGGATAGTGATGATGGTGCTTGTGATTTGATCATGAGATAGCATGTGTGGCTATGATGATGCTACCGGTTGAATGATATGTTTGTGCTCAAAAACATTGCCTTGAATACCTCCCTAGATAGGATGGAGTGTTGATATTATGGTAGCTACGAGATGTATTAACCTCTATGTGTAACCTTTGACAATACTAGAATATTCTGGGAAGCAAGAGAAACCCTAAAACATTGGATAATAACCCTAGAATACAAGTCAGCTCAAGATAATAATTAATATTGAGTTATTAGCCTCCAGGAAGAAAATTTGGCCCGGTTAGGTGAGCTGGAGAAGTATAAATAGAGGGCGCTAGAGCTCATTTGTACTCATTCACTCTCATGACTGCATAAGGACAAGTGGTGCGCATGGTTGGAGGAGAGATGCAACTGTTGCAGTAGTGACTTAGTCTTTGGTTATGTTTTAGAATTTCTACCTTGGTTATGGTTTGGAATTTCTGCTTGGTACGCTAGCTTTGGAGAGAAGTACGCTACCTTGGTTGGTTATTGGTTCTAGGGTTTACTTCTGGAATTATTCTTGTATTTCAAGGTTAAGGTGCTCGGGGGTGGCCTTTGTGCCTATGGTTAGGTGAAAATATTGAGATATTTTCTACTGTGCAATGAGAACACCTATTATTTCTAACACCCCAAATCATAGATATTTATTCCTTGTAACAGAATTGGCGACTCCACTGGGGAATCTCCGTTTTGGGGGTTAGTTGG
Source organism: Picea mariana (assembly GCA_032191745.1). Classification (NCBI taxonomy): domain Eukaryota; kingdom Viridiplantae; phylum Streptophyta; class Pinopsida; order Pinales; family Pinaceae; genus Picea; species Picea mariana. The sequence goes on from JASDQU010738800.1 coordinate 366,427, forward strand.
TGATTTTTATCTTTTATTGCTCTCTATTTTCCTGATTTTTTGTGTCGCCTATAGCTTAACAACTAGTACATTGTTGTATATATGAGTTGCTTGGCTTAATTCTTACCAATCAGTGTTTTTCTTGGCATACACGGGTTGTCTATGTCTAGAGCACGTACATACAATTTTGTTCCCAGAATAGTCACACGCATATTTTTCTAATCCTTTTAGGTTTATTTTGGTTTTTGTTGGGTGGGTTCTGAGTGTTGTTGAGTCTTCTTGGGTCTCTGTTTTGTCTGTTGAGTGCTTGCAGAGTGATAGAAAGTTAATTTTTTTCTTGTTATTTTTCTCATTTTTAGTCCTTGCATTTAGGTCTGAGTAGTAGCTTCTTGGTGTCATGCTTGGCTTGTCTTCCTGTGCTTGTAGTAGAGTCTGTCTGAGAGGTTATTAGTTCAAGTTTTTCATTTTCATTCCTTTATATTGAAGATACAAAAAAATTGGTTTTTGCATTTTCATTTTCCTATATTGAAAATACAAAAAAAAAAAAAAAAAAATCATCAGGAGCATTTGCACTTGTCTAGATTTCATTAGTCTTGGAATTTTAGGAAAGATTGCATTATCATTGAAATTGAAAGAGACGGAATATTGTGCACAACATTTAGAAGCATACCATTTCTTTTGAAAAACAAGACTAGTACCTAGCAGTGTTCTTACATGTGCTTATTTCATACGCTGAGTCATAACACCATTAGTTTCATGACCATACCTCTTGAGTAAACATAAGCCACTAAAATTAACAATCAATAATTAAAATTGATTAGAAAGATTTTATCTTTTAGGGTACACAAACAATTTTAGGATTTAGGGCCTTGCAATACGATTTTGTGAGTAAAATTCTCCAAGGCTACAAAACTCAACGTAGGTGTCCATCCAGGAAGTGCTAAAATCCATTGTATAATTGGTGTTCTCAGAAGACTCCACTAAAACTGGAGTTAAGCACGAGGTTTCATGAAGTTGGTTGTAGAGATATCCCTCTAATACCTTCCTAGCATCAGAGATATTTCTGGGGGTTCTTGGGGTACCTTGGTCCTTCTTGAGCTTAGGGCTTAGCTACCCTACCCATATGGTGGACCTGACCTACGATTGTTCTCCCGATCATTGGTTATACCACAGTGGCCTTAGTTTCCTATCCTAGGTATCCACATAGTTACTTGCAGGGGTTATTCTGCAGGTACCCTGAGTCAAATAGGGATCAGAAAACATAAAGACTTTATGGAGGATCTTCTCTTCAGAGGGGTCTGACTGATTGCACTGTGAATCCCACGAGGGTCCTTATAATTGATTATGTTACCCGCACTCTATTGTTTGGGAGTCTCAATCTCCTCTTGGGAGAGGCATACCTTCTTTAGTTCGAGAGGCCCCTTTTCAACCACCCTCTCTTGTTTGCATGCATTGGCCTCTAGTTTTATTTAGGAGTGTGATCTTTGTATATTATTTGGCCTTAGGATTTTACTTTGCATCATGATTTTTGAGTCATCATGGAGCGATACTAGCCTCCTCACTGGTCTCGTCGACTCTCAGATCAATTACCACAATTTGTTCTGATACCGAAGCCACCTCCTAAAAGGCATAAAAGTAATGAATGTGGTACATACATATCTTCTGCTCAGGCTCACAATCATCCCATCATGAGTGTTGATTCAGATATGAGTTTTTCAGGAAACCCTTTGAATCCAACCTCCGCTATGGTTAGTGGAGTCCATGTGAGTCCCTCATCATCGATTACTTGGATTCCCATGACTCCCTCAGTTAGTGCTACCCTATCCGTGACTTCATCTCAGTCCATGGGGACAAATCCTTATATATTTTTGAGTAGTATGACTTGATCATCATCAATATTTATTCCCCTTGGCACCTTTTCGATGGGGATTCCTAGTTATAGTGCTCAGTCAATGCCTCTAGCCTATAATCATTTTTCTTTTGGTATGTCGAATATGACTTCGCAAATGTCATCCTCCATTCTGACATCTAAAGTCAATACTATTTTTGGTTCAGGGGGCATGTCACCTCCTTATAATCCTTTCTCGTTTGGTGGGGGTCATATCCCTCAGTCATTTCCTACAATAGGGGGTTGGAATCCTCCTTCCTCTGAACCCAATCCTAGTTATAATTTTCAAGGATGAAATGGAAAAATGGGCAGTGTTTCTACTTCATATTTCTCATTCGTCTATCCTTTGTCCACAATGCATGTTCCCACAAATTATTTTCTTATGGAAAATCCTCCTCTAACCTATGGTATGACACTAGGGGGGAATCAATTTTCTAATATGGGCAACCCCCCACATGAATTTCCTTCGTCAAGGGGAAATGTATATCCTCACATGGGTAATCTGTATCATATCGCATTTTCCTCAAAAGTGGTCCCATCAATGATAATTCCTTTTCGATGGGGATTCCTAGTTATAGTGCTCATTCGATGCCTCTAGCCTCTAATCATTTTTCTTTTGGTATGTCGAATATGACTTCGCACATGTCATCCTCCATTCCGACATCTAAATTCAATACTAGTTTTGGGTTAGGGGGCACGTCACCTCCTTACAATACTTTCTCGTTTGGTGGGGTTCATATCCCTCATTCATTTCCTATGATAGGGGGTTGGAATCCTCCTTCCTCAATACCCAATCCTAGTTATAATTTTCAAGGATGGAATGGACAAATGGGCAGTGTTTCTACTTCATATATGTCATTCATCTATCCTTCGCCCACAATGCATGTTCCCACAAATGATTTTCTTATGGAAAATTCTCATCTAACCTATGTTATGACATTAGGGGGGAATCAATTTTCTAATATGGGCAAACCCCGCACGAAGTTTTTTTGTGAGGGGGAAATGTATATCCTCGCATGGGTAATCTGTATCATATCACTTTTTCCTCAAAAACGGTCCCATCAATGATGATGCCTTTATAGCCTTTCATGAATTAGTTAGGAGGGGGATATTATCCTACCGGGCAAGGCCATGGTGTCCATCAAAACCCTCCTTGGCCTGTAGTCTCTCAAACTCAGTCTTTCCTGGAAGCATGGTCTTACACGCCACAACCAAGTCTCCCTTTTTTGGCCATAATGAATTTTCCAGATCCATAGAGATTAATGAATGACCATGTGTGTCATGATCCAGAATGACCCCCAGTTCCTGCTAAGCTTCCCTCGAACATTCCAAAATTCGAGGGTAAGAGTGGTGAGGATCTAGGCGATCATGTTACTACTAATCACTTATGGTTCTCGTCAAACTCTCTTAATGATGACTCGATCCATTTGAGACTATTTCAACACACCCTTACAGGGGTTGCAGTGAAATGGTACATCAAGTTACTAGGGGGAACAGACCGAAATTTCCATCAGTTGGCCTTAGTTTTTCTCAACTACTTTCAATAGTCGGTTTGTTACAACACCAGTACTGATATTTGATTGACTTTCCATCAGGACAAAGCCACCCACATCTCGGATCACACTCAAGAGTGGCATAGAAGAAAGAGGTTGATTAAAGCTAACATTCTTCCATAGTTTTTGTTGGATTGGTTCCTTAAGTCCCTATTGCCATATATTTTGAAGGATGTTTCTACATCCGAGGTAACGACTAAGGAAGAGAACATATTTAAATCCAAGGAATTAGATATTATATACGCTTAATATGGAATACTCTATGAAATTATTATTGACACACCACGGTCGAGTAATGATCCAAGAAAAAAGCCTGGGGCCCATACCGATGACATTATAGGCTCTAAAAATTCCAAGTCTGCAGACCAGGTGACGAATCAGATGAAAATTGTGTTTCTCAACCGGTCTACAGCGGGACAAGCTACAACTTCCTCTCCTCCCACCTAGTCATCGACAATACATTTTGTGCAGTCAACGAACCTGAAGGGTAACCAACAACCTTGAGGGAATAAGAGGAAAGGTATAAATAATAATCGCAAGGGTGGGAATAATAACAACAAGAACAAGAACAAGGACAATCAAAATAATGAAAAATATGGTAACAATGTTGGCGAGGGAAAGAAGGAAAAGAGGAAGGTGAAGTTTCCATGTAAGTTGTGTAAAGATGTTACCCACTTATTCCCTAAGATAGAGGAAGCCTCGTGGATTATAGTGCAGCAGCCTGTTGTGTTAACTAATCAGTTTCCGCATAATCAAAATATGGCCTCAGGAACCTCAAACACGAGAAATTCATTGGATGGAGGTCAAAATCCCCCAACACATGATGGTGTCCATCAATGCGTGAATATGGTCCAATCTGAGGTTAGTGTAGCCACTAGGACTCGTGATTATGGTCATCCAAAACCTACTTTGGGTATAGAGCCTCCCCCTCTAGAAACAGCTTTGCAGATCGATAAGCTTGACCATATGCTTGGCGTTCCAAAAGGATTTCTTAAGTGCTCTGCTCATAATCCCAATGCCAAAGCTTCCCATAATTACTCAATTGTCAAATATTTGGGCCAAACGTTGTGTGCGATGTTAGCTTTGGAGGTACTCCAAACGTGCCCAACATAGAGTAATTCCTTGTTATCTGTGTTGGGGGCTCTTGACTCAAGTGGCTCAAAAGTTATCAAGTTCGATGTCACAGATGTCCAACCTCTCTTACCTTACCATGTGGCTTTTCAAATCCATCTGGAATGTATGGATATGACTATTAAGCATATTTCCATTAATGAAGGTGCTTCGATGTTTGTGATGTCTCTATATTGTTGGAAATCCATTAGATATCCCCAGATTTCTCATTCTATGACTATGTTAACTACGTTTGATGGGCGTTTCTTTAGACCCCATGGTATCCTCCCTGTCCTTCAAGTCCAGTTAAGCGATAAAATGTGGCAGTCTAGGTCGAGGTAGTTGATCCACCCCTTGAATACAATCTTTTACTGGGGTGTAATCAGACTTCCACTGATCCAGTTGGCTATTGGTGGCCACCCACATATTCGAACTAGCTCCTCTTATCCGTTTTTAGTTGAGCACGTTCTTTTGTACTTCTTTGTAATTGTGGGTTCTACACTTATGGGTATGTTTGATTCCCTACACATATTCCAGGTGGAAATTGGTGGCCTCTCACCTAATCCAACTGGCTTATTTTGTATGTTTTCATGTCAGCACATCTTGTTGTACTTCCAGGGCTATTTTGGGGGCCTAAACAATGTTTTTTTGGCTCACCACAATCAAACTATAGATGGAGTCAGAGTTTGACGACAGAATGTGTAGTTCTCTAAAAGACCTTTCCTAATGATCTATCACGCATTTAAAACGGAGGTCGTATGAAAAATTTACAACCTCGGGAAGTTGAGGTACCAACTTACCCATAGGGGCCCACATGACTTTTGACGTTTCACCTCCTAGGGTTAGTTTTTTGGATGTCTAGGGTTTTGGAATTCATGAGTAATATCAAAAAGGCCTTTAGAGCCTCATTGTAATGCATTCTTCTCAGAGGAATGCATGTAGTAGCCACATCTCTTCTCAGAGATAGCTACCACCATTCGAGCAAGTGTTTCAGTTCTGCAATTTTACAGTTTCATCCTATTTCATTATTCAATAGAAGATATTGTTCACTGGATATCTGTGTTATTCTTCATATCTTCATGTTTACTATATTCAGTTTGTTAATCAGTTTGTTCCGCTCCTAAATTTGGATCAGTGGTATTAGAGTGGTCTTCTCTTCATTTAATTTGATGTCTGCATGTCCCCAACAAGAATTGGGTAAAAGAAGTTGGGACTGCACCAATCGAGCCATTGCAAGATCGATCACGCCGAGCCCGACAACAACCCATGGGGGACAAAAAGAAAGATGATGGAGTGGGAGATCCTATTAAAAATTTTCTCGATGAAGCCCTTGTGTGACAAAGGAATGAAATGATGGACAAATTCATGCTGATCCTTCAACGACTACCCACAGGAGAAGCATCTTCATCAAGAGGCCATGCAACCCCCTTCAAGGTAGATGTAAATTTTGATATTCCATTATTTGAAGGACCGATAGATGCTAATGTTGTAGATAAATGGTTGACTCTTCTCGAATGGTATTTTTCAGTCCACAATTTTTCTGATAGGGAAAATATCACTTTTGCACTCCTCAAGGTCATTCCCCATGTTAAAGAATGGTTGGATACTTACTCTAAGAAAAGGATTGTAGAGGAATCCGCAATGTTTATGGTGGCCCCTACATGGGATTCCTTCCGGGACACCATTAAATAACAATACTACCATGTTGGAAGCTACGAGGACCAGTACACCAAATGGACCACCCTACATCAAGAAAGGGACCAAATAGTACTAGATTTCACCAATATTTTCCATACCATGCCCACAAAATTGGGTATCAAAGACTCTGAGCGTCATCTTGTGCTCAAATACCATGGTTGTTTGTATAGATACATTCAAAAAGAAATGGATTTTCTAGACATCGCCTCATTGGGCACAACTTATAGATACGTTGTCAAGATCGAGCAGAAAAGGCGAGATTTTGGATCTGCAAACCCCTCATAGCCGAAGCAGGGAAAAGGCAGCCCCAACCCACACAGCAAGGGACCAATTCGAGATGGGCACCCTCAGGACAACCAGTCCAAGCCACAACACAAGAAGGGAAATCAGAAGATGAAGAAGGACGCAAGAAAATGCTGTGAGTACAATAAAATCCCTTGGCACAACACCAAAGAATTTCACTCCAAGAAGTCACTCATGGCCGAACTGAAGGCTTCTGAGTCAGAGGTTGATTCTGATTCCAAATCAAATCCTGAAGGAGGCAAGTGGATTATCAATGTTGAACCCAGTGCCACTGTCTCTACCACCAAATTTTGGCCAAGCCAACTGGAAGAACCAGAGGAAGGGGAATGCCTATTTCACTCACAGATGTGGGTAAAGGGGGCTCCACTTCATTTCATTGTCGGTAGCGGTAGTCAGAAGAACTTGATTTCAGCAAAGGTGGTTAAGCGGTTGGAATTTCCAATAACATCGCACCCGCAACCCTACACCATCACCTGGATTCACCAAGGAAGAGATATTTGTGTCAACCAACAGTGTCATCTGCCCTACGGCATCAAGACTTTCAAAGATGAGGTATTGTGTGATATTTCTCCCCTTGAAGTTTGTGATGTTATTTTAGGACAACCATATTTGTGGAAGCGTCGTATTGTGTATGAGTCTATACCTCGCAGTATTATTATTACTTTGGGTAGACAATTGTACATGATACTAGAGGTAGGTCGCCTACTATTATTTCTTTAATATCTGTTAAGAAATGAAGTAAGGTCATTTCACAGACCGGGAAGTTAGTCTTCTTTGTGATCTGTGCTCACAGTAAGAAGAAGGTCGATGCCACATCCGTGGCCTCTGCACAGAGCCTCTCTTTGCAGCAGAATCAAGTGGACGGGATTGTGGAAGAATACAGAGACATCTTCTCCTCACCTATAGGGGTACTGACACACTGCCAATTCAAGCATCTAATTGATCTGACCCCCGACGCACCTCTACCTAATGGACCAGTATATCGTCACTTGTTGATGGAAAATGATGAAATCAGGGGTCAGATCTAAGAGCTCCTCCAAAAGGGGCACATAATATCCAACTCCTCCCCTTGCGAAAGCCCAATTGTACTAGTGCAGAAGAAGGACAGGACTTGGCAACTCTGCATTGATTACAAAGCCTTAAACAAAATAATAGTCAGGAACCGATACCCCATTCCTAGGATTGATGACCTTCTTGACCAACTCAAGGGGGAAATGTTATTCCACAAGATTGACCTAAATTTTGGCTACCACTAGCTTCCCATCGAACCAACTGATGTATGGAAGACAACCTTCAAGTCTAAAGAAGGTCTCTTCGAATGGCTAGTCATTCCCTTTGGCTTAACAAATGCACCAGCCACTTTCATGAGGTTGATGGATGGTGTATTGAGACCCTTCACCAACTCCTTTGTGGTGGTATATTTGGATGGCATCCTCATCTTCAGCATAACTTGGGAGGATCACATGCGGCATATTCAACAGATTTTGATCACTCTACAACAGCACAAGCTATATGCCAACTTGGAAAAATGATTTTTTGGCATGAACGGGGTCCAATACTTGGGCTACATTGTTGATGAGCATGGGGTACATGTTGATCCAACTAAGATCCAAGTCATCTATGACCGGCTAGCCTCGACCACATTGACCAAGCTTCAGAGCTTCTTGGGACTATCCAACTTCTACTGACGGTTCATGTTGGGATTCTCTGATATTGCATGGGCCCTCAGCCAGGTGACCAAGGGCGGTGGAAGGGCCAAGTTCGTGTGGGGGAAAGAACAACAATGAGTGTTTGATGATCTGAAGCATTGCTTGTGCTCAGCTCAAGTACTCTCCTTTCCCGATCTGCAACAACCATTCGAGATTGAGACAGATGCATCTGACTATGTTGTGGGCGCAGTTATCACTCATCACAATCATCTGATGGCATACCATAGTGAGACACTCTCAGATATTGTCCGAAAATACCCCACCTATGACAAGCAAATGTATTCCATTGTACAAGCTTGTCATCAATGGAAACATTACATTCTAGGAAAGGAGACAATCATACACATTGATCACAAGCCTCTGCAGTTCATACAGACAAGGGGGAAATTGCAGAACGACTGCCATCAAAAGTGGTCCACCTACATGTAGAAGTTCCATATCAACATCAAGTACAAGACATGTATCTCAAATCGTGTTGATGACTGCCTCAGTCGACCTCTCATGGCTGCACTCACCACTGTGCTCCATTCCTATGGACATGAAGCATCTAAGAGGCCCCAACTTTATTAGCAAGAGCCGGACTTCACCACCACCTATCATCTCCTGGGTACAGCTGCGACTGTCACCCATTTTCACATTCAGGACAGACTATTATGCCACTTGGGCCATCTCTATGTTCCTACAAGAGAACATGCAAAGCTGATTTGAGAATCCCACTACAGTCAAATGGAAGGATATTTTAGCGTGGAGAAAATTGTGGTCATTCTTCAGAAACATTTTTATTGGCCAAAACTTCAACAGGACATCAGCAAGTATATCAGATCTTGCACTGCTTGTGCCATTTCCAAGTCAGTCATCAAGAAGCAAGGCTTATACACCCCTCTTCCTACTCCCGAGAATCTGTGGGAATCCATCTCAATGGATTACATGCCTGGCCTTTCATCCACCAAGCAAGGAAATCACTGTGTATTTTTGGTCGTTGATCGGTTTTCCAAGATGGCCATCCTCACAGCCTACAAGAAGAATATCACAGTGAAAAATACTACCAATATCTTCTTCGAACAAGTGTGGTTCCACTTTGGGATACCACATACCATCATCTTCGACCAAGACAGCAGGTTCCTCAGCACATTTTGGTCGAGTCTCTGATCACTGTTGGACACCAAGCTCACAAAATCCACTGCTTTCCACCCCCAAACAGACGACCAAACAGAGGTCGTCAATCAAATGATTGTGCACATCCTACGCATGTACAACTCTAAGAATCCACGTACATGGGATGATAGTTTCCCCTATGTTCAACACAGTTACAATAGGGATCTCCATAGCTCCACTAGTCATAGCCCATTTCAGGTGGGGTTGGGATTACAACCCTTGGGATGCATTAATGTTGCACTTCCTCTTGCCACCAAACCGATAGACTCTTCCCATAATCAGTCTGCGATCGACAAAACCACCAGATTCATTGAGCGAATTCAGCACATCCGCCAATAGGTCCAAGATATTTTGCAGAAATCCAATGCTAAGTACAAGCAGCGCCATGATCCACAGGGTACCACACTAGTTTCAGGTTGGCAAAAAAGTATGGTTACATTTGCAGAAGGATCATCTCACAGGGCCCCATCGAAAGCTCTGCCCACTTCTCTATGGACCTTACACTATCACCAAGGTCATGGGTAGCAATGATTTTAAGCTCAACACTCCACTCTTCCTTGGCATGCACCCAGTGTTCAATGTGGACCTCTTCAACCATATTTTCCACCACTATTGGACACCTCAAAGATCACAGAACAACCGACACCCATAGATCTCAACCCTGGCTGCATGGAATAAGCATCCACTAATCAGAAAGTGGACACACAGGTCAAGGGCACTCGCTAGTAGAGGATCCAACTTTATTGAGTTGTCAAGGCAGGGCAACTCCTACACCAAGGCAAGTGGCTCACCCAGGGCCAAATCCAGCAGAAGTTTCCTCACCTGATGTGGGAACTCAATGCAATGGATACCATTTGCTTCACATTTGCTTCACATTTGTTGGTCTTCCTTTCCATAGCTCGTAGGGAGTTTTATCAGTGTTGTTTCTGAGCATTAATCTGTTTTGAATGTGAACTGATGTATGCACTACCTGTGTCCAAAAAATATCTGTCAATTTGTAATCCATTAGTAATGTTTGAGCCATTTCTTGTGTAATTATCATCCATTATGATAATGTTCCTTTGTCTTTGAACCACTCCCTGAACCAATCTATGAATCCATGCTCTCGTCCACTATCATATATCTATTAAAACCTGCTAAGTCTTCTTACAAATCCATCTATGTCCATACTGTCCAAGACTCTACTTGCGCAACTGTCCATAATGCTAACCCATTTATCATTATACTATCAAACTATACTTATGCTAACTGATTGCTCTGAATATGTCTTCTCAAACTCTGCAAGCTGCTCGAAGGATGGTTCTTTGGTCTGTCACAACTATCGCATAGACTCCCCCTTTCTAATATTCATATTACTTGGGAGTCTCTAAGCTGGATGGCTCAGAACAATTCCTGCTCTGATGTGTATTCATCATCATCTTCATTGGTAGATTCGTCATCATCTTCATTGGTAGCTTTATTATCTCTCTGAGATCTGACTTCTTTCTTTCTATCTGTGGATTCATCTTTCACTACAATGTCTGAAAGTACAATCTCTTGAACCTGTTCCTTATTTACCTGTCATTCCTTTCTTTCAGTTATTTTCCAAACCTTTATGTATCTAACATCTTTCCTTTTCTCTTTAGAATTTTCTTCATCTCGTTTTATTGTCAATCTTGCGATCTCTGGTACCTGGTCTTTGTTCACCTGTTCTTCATGTTTTCTTATCCATACTTTCTTATATCTGATATTAGTATTGTCTTTCATGGAAGTATCGATCATGCTTCTACAATCACTGGCTATGTGTCCATAGTTATGACATTTGTAACACTCAATGTTATGTGCGACCACATA
>JASDQU010738800.1:377754-394798 GCA_032191745.1 Picea mariana
GTTCCACATACCACCGGAAATGGCATGACATGTATTATCCATCTAGAACAGTCTTATCTTCAAATATATTAAAATGCATACCGTTATACATCAAACAAACTTGGTTCCATTACCCAAACCTTTGTGCTACCAAAATTCGCTACCAGACTTTCTTCAAGGGTTGACATCAATGACAACCAACCCAATTAATCAACAGATGGCTCATTAATATATTCCATAAACATTACTATTTATGATTGATAATACTAGAGCAATCCTGGTATAATTATTTACCGAAATTGTTCTTTTATGTAACACAAGTTATTATGACATTGTATTAACTTTTTCTAGATACCTTCTAGGTATCTACTTAGTTTTTTTTTTTTATAAGAATAGTTTATAACTTATCCTGCCTAATCAGGGGACATGTGTCTTTAAACAATGCCAAAAGCACCACGAGGATTGTATTTTGACATCTAATTGAATGCTAAATATGTTTTTTTTTATTGGAAAAAAAAATTCCCCCTTCAATATGGACCCATCAAAATTGAGGATTTGACCAAAACATGAAAATGATACCAAGTGGAATGCCTCTACAATAAATCCTCGTTGGGTAGAACTTGAACTTGTTAGGAGTTACCTTCACTTAGTGAAGGGTTATGGAACATGGTTTACTATGACATGCAATATTAGCACATTGTATTCCATGGAAGAAACATATTTAATGGGTTCATGACTCCATTCCAAAGTACCTCAATTAGTTGGATTAGCCAAGAGTAATGAAGATATCTTTRTYTGGATTCCCTAGGTTTGGKTTTCCATGTTATGTATGGTCTTTGATGTATGTGTGCATGTCTTTGATCTATGTGTGCATGCTTGTGTTCATCTCCTTCCTAGGGTTTCAAAATTTAATAAAAAGAAATAAAGTGCCATAAGAATCTATCCCTATAGCTTTTAGATATGAATTTYCCCCATCCACTAGGGAGTGTGATGTAAACATTGATACACYGGTGACTCAAWGACCAACTTCATTGCTATTGCCATCTCTTTGCTTGGTTACTCACTTTAGAAAGATAATATAATGCATGAATTAGGTAACTTAAATCCTTTTGATGTCATATGATGAAAARCAATTAGTGTTGTTAGAGCATCCATTAATTTTTAATGAGTTTGTTGGTTAAATTGAGAGAAGAAAGAAAAAAAAGGGTAGTCCATTCGTTTGCATAATCCCTATCAAAAACTTATAAGAGTTGTGTCATGTCATCAAACTAGGGGTAGAAGAAACACATGCATTAAAAACATCATGAAAACATGGATACCTATAATATTTAGTGAAAGTATGATGTTTTTTAATTGAAATTGTGTATTGAGAAGATGGTTCAACAAAATAATTTTGGGATCTATTATTTAACATTGAGTGAAATTAGAGATATTTTTTAATATTCCATAAATACACGCTAGACTATAAATTTAGTGAGTAATTCCACATATTTATTAGATTTAAATAAATAATAATAATTAAAAAAACATTAAAAAATGTAAAATTAACAAAATTAAGAAAAAAACATAAACATTCATAAATAACTAAAATAAATTTATAAAAATATAAAAAACATATTTAATATCAAATAATCTACCAAAAACATCTAATACATTTTCTCAATACCTAGCACATGTTCTCTAAATATCATAGAATACATTAAAGTAAAAAATATTCACTATGAAAAAAATAATTAAATGTAACTTATTTGAGAAGTTTGCATTTCATAAATCATTAAAATATTCATCAATGTGAATTAAGAAAAATCAATAGCTAATTTTAAAATTCATAAATCATTTAAATATTCATGAATGTGAATTAAGAAAAATCAATAGCTAATCCAGTATTTCATATACCATTAAAATATTCATCAATGTAAATTAAGAAAAATCAATAACTAATTTTAAAATTCATAAATTATTAAAATATTCATTAAGAAAAATCAACAACTAATCCTACCCAATTACAAACTACCTCATCTTTTTAAAAATAAATATATTTTTTTTCATCCATTTTAATTGTATAAATGCACTACATTTTAAAAGACATTGAAAAAATAATAAACAAACTAGCTAAACTATTCAAGAAGAATAATGATAAAGTAACACAAGAAGAGTAATGATAAAGTAACACACAAATTAGTTTTTTTTTTTTTTTAATAAGAAATTCTCTCCAAGATTATATTAAAATATAATTTTTTAAACATCAACAAGAAATAAAATTAGATTGCAATCCAGAGATGAAATGTATGAAGAATGTTACCGAAAAGACTTTATGCAATTCTTTTAAAGTTGAGGTACAAGGTTAAGGTAGAAACACATTATAGTTCAAATAATGCTTTTGCAATCCAGTGATGAAATGTATGAAGAATGTTACCGAAAAGACTTTATGCCATTCTTTTAAAGCAATCCAGTGATGAAATGTATGAAGAATGTTACCGAAAAGACTTTATGCAATTCTTTTAAAGTTGAGGTACAAGGTTAAGGTAGAAACACATAATAGTTCAAATAATGCTTTCGATTCTCCTCATAGTTTTACTTGGAGATTCATCCATGTTTGATTATCTTATAGTTGGATGTGTCCCTATGTTATTTAAACCATTTACAACATATTATTATCATATCCATAGCACCTACAAGCAATTGAGAGCTCTTGTTAAGTTTATAACAGCCCTGCTTAAAATTCCATAAACAAATAAAACATAATCTATACAATTATGCCTACTTTAGTGCCTAGTTCAAGGTTGGTGGACTCCATTATGCTTTATATAATATTTTTATTTTCATAAAATGGAAAAGGTCAATATTACACACATTTCTCTAACAAATTTAGATGGATCATTTAACACATCACTTCTTTTAATGACATTGTTTAACCATAAAGAGTAATTGTTAGTTTTTTTACTTGACAATGACATGTTCACATGTCTCCATCATTGAGTGATGTTCATCATAAACACTTAACATCTACATCACACCCTTGACTTATGCAAACTACAACATCCTCAATCTTACTCACTAGGAAACATATGTGTACATATAGCTAAATAATTAAGTGGCATCAACCCATTTCAAAGGTTAGGTTATAAAACAGTTGAGATTCAAACAACGAAAATATGCATACCAATCTTTGCCCACCTTCATCCCAAGTCATCTAAACGATGTGAAAACCAACACATTTAATATTAAATATTAACATATATACCACATGAGAGGTCAACTCCATGACTTTGATCGAAGTATAAACAATTAAATCAAGGTTATTGAAATATAAGAATTACTATCACTATTCTTAACCTCTTCCCCGCTCTTTATTCTAAGGAAGCACTTCAACAATAATGATTGAAAAATACCATTTTCATTTGTTTTTTAAGAACCCAATTCTATCTAATGCTATCCCTTCATTAGTACAATGTTTTACACAAAATAGTTAATCATTCAACCATATATATATGTTATACATGTTTTTATAAAGAAAATAAAAACATTATGATATTTTTTTTATAAAATAAAAAAATAAAAAAAAAACAAAAACAAAAATAAATTCAATAAAAATGATTCTAAGATGATTTTAATAATTAAAATAAGGTAACTTGATATATATATATATATATATATATATATAACATGTTTTCTTTAATTAAATATTAAAATAAAAATCCTTAAATTTACTTACCCAACAAGGTAATACACGTCACCTTTACCTATCCATCCATTATTGACTCTATCCATCATCCAAAAAACAAGAGCCCAATTCTATCTAATGCTAACTTTTACCCATCCATCATTGACTCTATCCATTCTATCCATCATCCAAAGAACAAGAGCCCAATTCTATCTAATGCTATCCCTTTATTAGTACAATGCTTTACACAAAATATTTATTCATTCAACCACACTTATGTATATAAGTTTTTACAAAGAAAATAAAAACATTATAATGATTTTTTCATAAAATTGAAAAATATAAAAAGCAAAAATGAATTCAATAAAGATGATTCTAATAGTTAACATGAGGTGGTTTGAATATATATATATATATATAAAATGTTTTCTTTAATTCAAAGAAACATGTATAATGATATCGTGACCATCGAAGCCATTTTCAAATAGGTGATCGTGATAAACAATCTTAATCTCACGTGATTACACTACAACCAACAATCTAACCACATTTTCACTCGTTGAACATAGAGAGCAAATTATGCATAGGAAAGGCATGGTCTTGATGCATTGAATGGGTGTCTAAAACCCACTAATACAAACCAACAACACATGGCTTGAACCCAAAAACAAACTCAATGACCATGTAGAGAGAGATTTACAAAAACACGGTGTTACCTGCAACGCTACATGGCATTGGAAATGAGTAGAATTACTTTCTTAACCTCACCACAACATTCTCTTCCCTAATCTATCTATGTCACCAACACCATGCCCTCTATTATGCCAAGGATTAAGAACCTCTCATCTTCACATTGAAGTGGTGTTTTCTACTAACATAATGGTTAATCGGTTGTAGGGTGAGTATGCTTGCTTGCTAGATCTTCTCCTCCTCCTCCATACGATGTGTTGTGTGGGTGTGTTTGTGAAATGTATCATCTTGAAATTGATTTGACATTGTATATGCATTATCCAAAATACCCTTGAAAACTTCATTCTCACCATAATTCAACAAAGTGAAAAATCTAGAAAGGGTATAGTTCTAGATCGTTTAAGGATTTTTCGATGTTTTGGGTTGATTCAAATACCCTCAAAACCCTAAAGGGCATGTAGGAACTATGCCTATGGAACTTTGACCCATGAAACTATGTTGAACAACCAAATTCTTGCAAAATTTACTCACTAGAACTTCACCAAAAAGGGAGCCATTTTGGATAGGTTTTATCCTAGAAGGCAATTGAATCTAAGAATATAGAATCTCCTCCTTTACTCTACCACATGAAAATTAATGAGGTAGTCACCTGGGGGACCATGGTTGTATAGGGAAACTAGCATTGTGTGTATTCCTTGGAATGAACAATTTAACATAGCTATGGAAAGAATGGATCTCCAATTGATGTAGGTTCATCTCCTAGGGCTTCCTCTTGACTACTAGAAACTAAAGATATTTAAATCCATAGAAGATATCCTCAATATATTTCAGTAAGAAACCACAAAATCTCTTTGGATGGAAGGAGATCCTCACCTCTTAATTCTCATGAGCACCAATGGGGCAAAGCTAGACAAAATTACCCATAGAGTGAAAAATTGGTTAGGGTTTAGGATATTGATTATGAAAGATTGTCATTCTGATGTAGATATTGCCACAACACAAGGCACATTCTACATGGATACCCTAGAAGAAATTTCTCCTATAAGTGTCTAAAGAGAATGGTCATTCTACCAAAGGATTCGACGTTGGTTGTACACTATAGGGTAGTAATTAACCCACCTACAATCTCTCCTCCCGACTCTCAAGTTTTTGAGAGTTTGTCTTTTTCTTCGAGTGTGAAGGAAACATCTTTTAACTCATGAGAGATTCAAGAAAGCTCAAAGAATCAACCTTCTCATAGAAAGTAGAATGCTTAAGTGGATACTCTAATTTTGGGAAAAGACTCTTTGACGACAAATTTTCTTGGAGAGCTATCTTACGAAATCTCATATATTCTTTCCTTTCCAAGATTGTTATGTTAAGGTGGAGAGGAGCATATGGAGTCAAGATGCAAAAGACAGGATGATCATATTTTTTGATGGCTTAGGAGAAGTCTAATCTTCCTTTCTAGAAAGAGGTTCTTGCCATTATGAACAACAATATCGTTTTTTCAACATATTTGAATTTTGGGTCAGAGTATATTCCTAATTTATAGGGGGATTCAAAAAATGAAGTTTTGGATGATGTAAAAGAACTTGGAAGGAAGTAAACAACTTGCAAGAGTCAATGGTGGAGGGTGGTCTATAGTTAAGTTTTTTCTCGAACTTGCAAGATTCTATTATTGTTAAAAGCCATGAAGTCCAACCCAAATCTTTTGGTTTTCAATTAGGTAGAGTAATATTCTCAGGTAAGGCTAGGAAGGAAAAAATCATTCCATTTGATCTTTCTCGATTACCTATTAATTCTCAAACTCGAAGGGCTGCAAAGTGAAAAACTTGAGTGGAGGGATTTAGTCATAGTTACTTTTATAGACCAATGAATTTTTGCTTATCTTTATTTAATTGGCTTATTTTACTTAGACATCATTAAAGTTTAATTTGTAAGGATATTCATAATAATATTTATTTCTTTATTGATGAATACAAAATTCACTTAACCCTACTATTGATATTCCTATAAATATATTTACGCCGATAGGCATACACCTATTGGAAATGGCCAAAATTAATGGCATTTTAATTACAGATGGAATTTTAATGGCCATGATTTTATTTTCTCATAATATTCTTCATCGTCACAATAAATGAAAGGATGTGATTTCAAGCATTAACTTCCTTGCATGACAAAAGAATTCTGTTCGTCATTAAATTGGGTGATTATGGAGATTTAGGAGTTTTACTGTGTTTAGATTTTTTACCGTGATTTGTTTTTTTTATTGCATTTAGGTTTTTTTATTTAGGTTTTTTTACTGGGTACAATCCATCTTCCCTTACCAGATGTCAGTTGGATGGTGAGTGGGGTGCCTTGGGTAAGTGGAGTCTTCTTTACCAGTTGTGTAGCGTCGTTTGGCTTCCATTACCAGATGTCAATTGCACAGTGAGTGGAGCGCCTCGAGTAAGTGGGGTGGCTTCAACTCCACCTTCTTTGCCATTTGTACAACCCCGTGGGTGACTCTCACAATAGGATATTAATGGTGTGCTTGTGTTTTACTTTCCCTTTGTTGCATCTTTCATTTAAATTAATGGCACATCTTCCATTTAACGGTGTGTGAGGACTAAGCTTTGTTGCATAACCCTAGGGTTTTGAGCCTCACTGTTTTGACATGCTGATTAGGAGGTCTCATTAAATAGGAACCAAACCGATTAGTATAGAAATTTCTTGGAAAGACAGGTCGCCTGCATCTTCTTCGAATAGCTGAGAGAGAACAATCCTTGCTTTTGCTAGGAAAGGCTTGGATCATTTGGATCGTGTTCTTTTGGGAGCCATGCTGCAACTGAAGAGAAGATTCCTCTTTCAAATGAATGATAAAAACCATTTGTCAAATGATCAGAGAAGAGTTGTCTTTAAGATGAGCCATATAAGATTTCAGCTCTAGGAACTGAATCAAATTGTTGCATTTGAAATCTGGGAGCCAAATCGAAGTGTTTCATTTCACAGTAAATGTTCTTGTTTGGCTAATGAAAGAGTACACAATTCAATAAGGAATGATCCCAACTCAATAAGATCATTCGCCATATAGAGATGAATATTTATGTTTCTATTGTGATTGCTTTGTCGTTCCTTCAATAAACTTATTTGTAATGTGTTTTAAGTAAGCAATCTTTACCAATTAGGTTTTTTTAAATTAAATTCGTTGCATTTAATATTACATTTTATTTTAATGAACATATTTAGGTTTTTTTTACTCATAAAGTGTGAAACTTAAAAATAATGTTAGATTTCCTTTTGTGTTTGTACTCTGCATGCCACACTCACTATGTGCATGCCGTGTCTTTTTAAGTCCTTTTACTGTGTGTGTGCATCTCAGACCATTGTAAGCATGTGCATCTTGTAAGCATGTGCATCTTAGACCATTGTAAGAATTAGAATTTGACACCATTGTAAGCATGGCCAAAAATTGAGCATCAACCCAATTTCATACATGGATTTTTCCAGGACGTTGATGCTCAATTTCTTCCCATGCTTACAATGGTCTCATACTCTAATTCTTATGAGACTCACAGTAAAAAGACTTAAAAAGACAAGATATGCACACTAAGTGCGATATAAGAAATCTAACATTATTTTTAAGTGTAACAAAAACCTAAATGAAATCCTTAATACAAAACCCTAACCTAACTTGAACACTTTCATGGACCAGAACCTTAACCCTAATTTTTGAACCTTACCCTAATTTTTAGTAGACCTAAATTGCCATGACTATCGACGTTATCCATCCACAAATCATGTGGATGTGCGAGTTTACTCAGTTTAAGAGGACTTGATCCCAACATTTATGCCTTTTACCATATAGTGAAATTACAAAACTTTTTTTCCCTTGAGAAAAGAGAAAATTAATGAAATTAATTAAAATATTAATTAATAACATACTAGAAACCAATTCATTATAACAATCTTATCGATCTCAATTTTCAATCCATCATTTCCAACTATTCTACGAAATGAATTTTTCGCCAAAATCCAGTGACATAAGTATGCACAAAATCACTATTTTTTGTTGTTTAAAATCCATTTCTGAATGCAGAAAATGATTCAACATGTTGAAAAACCTTTAGGACACTCAAATTATATTAAAACAATCACACAAATCTACAGATCTAACAATTTCTCACCGGATTTTGGGCAAAGGTCCCTAGGAAATATCGTCGGGAAAAAGTCATTTCGTAAAACGTTTAGACTACGGCTCTCTGAATACACTTGTGCACTCCCTCCAACAAATTTGGAATCACACTCACACACCACATTTCTTTCGCACCATTTTTGGTTTTAACTAAACTAGCACAACCACAATTATGTGGCTGATAAACGCCGAAAAGCAATGAAAACATAAGGAGAAATTGAGATATGATGTATAATTTACATTAGATAAAGCGTTTAGAATTGAATCCTCAACTTGTTTGGGCTCTTCTGCCAACCGATGGAATGGAAGGTTGAGAAAACATGGCGTTG
This sequence comes from Picea mariana, assembly GCA_032191745.1. Lineage (NCBI taxonomy): Eukaryota > Viridiplantae > Streptophyta > Pinopsida > Pinales > Pinaceae > Picea > Picea mariana. Next base: position 386,576 of record JASDQU010738800.1, read on the forward strand.
AGCGATGGGAGGGTGAGCATTAGAAATATGTGGAAAGGTCTCTCTGCGCCAGATTTTTTACTCAAAGGTGTGTAAGAATCCAAAGGATCCAAGCATAAAAGATGGTCGTTTCAAATGTTTAGGCCAAAAATCTCTCCTGGGTATGTTAATTTTTTACTCAAAGGTGTGTAAGAATCCAAAGGATCCAAGCATAAAAGATGGTTGTTTCAAATGTTTAGGCCAAAAATCTATCATGGGTACGCTAATAATAATAATAATAATTGATGTGACACCTTGCTCGGGAATATGCGAGAGTGAGCATGTACAATTACAGTGGCTCCATTTCATCGATGTCACATTTAATCCTTTTCCAACAAGTTTAATATACCTCGGGCATCACTTCTGGTTTGAGCTTATTGTGACGCCCGCTCGCCCAATACCTGAAACACCAACCAACCCAATTAAATAATTAATAATGTAATACATTAATAAATGATCTAGCAGGGATAATACTAAGAGAAGTATGTATGAAAACCTACGAATGAAAAATTAAGATAAAGAATTAACCAAACAACCAACGTGAACGATGAGTTGGTGAAATCTATCGATTTCTACGCCTAACCCTCGCATTTATAAGTCCTAAAAGTCTCTGAACTACCTCTCACAGTTTCTAACATCTTGAAATGGAGCCAGAGCCATAGTGTTGAGCGTTGGGTTTGGGCTTTTATAAACGAAAATCGTGTATGTATCCAAAGACTAATCCCAAAAAGCCAAACGCCAGGTTAAGCTCAACCCACTGTTGCCAAACATCGAGCTTTGAAATGCGAACTGTTAATCGGTACTCTTAATTGAAATGTCACTGTTCACCTACCATAAAAAGGAACGCATGCCCCCCAACATGATACACAAACTATTAATTGGTACTCTTAATTGAAACGCCACTATTCACCTTCCATAAAAACAAACACATGCTCCCCCAATATGATACGTGTCATCCATGGCAATGAAGAGGTTGAGGTAGTGCCCGCTAATCACCCAAACGTATTTGCATATATATTAATTCTGGCTAATCATCTAAACATGGCAATGAGTCAAACAATAATTTCTTAACATGATTGGGTAAATGTGAAAAAGTAAAAAGGAACAGATGCATTAAAAAATATCAATAAGTTATGAACATTAAATTTGATTCATTGATTTAGAAGGACAGCCAAAAATATGCCAACATCTTCAATTGCTCGCCATAAGATTCTAATTTGTAATTAAAATATCATTAAATGTGACCATTTCCCATTGTGCATTCCATCCCAAAATTTTGTGAGCATTGAAAGCATGCTGGTTTTTGCAACAGAGGTGCCTTGTTAGGTGTCCTTGTTATGCTGTTAACTATGCACGTAACTGGTTCGAATTATCAAAAACAACATGCAACCCTTTTTCAGGCCAAGTCATCATTCTAAACACAAAACAACCTTTGTCTCGCTGACCATCATCGCTACTTTTGAAAATTTACGAAATTCAGCTAAGCCCAAATGGGAATTCAGATTCACAGGCTACGCTGCCATGCATTCACAGGTTATGACGCTCTGCAAGGAGGGGCGATTGAAGGAAGCAGTGAGAATTTTACATGATATGAGCCAGCGAGGTTTTGCCGTCGACTCTGGTACCTACGTTTCACTCCTGCAGGCATGCGGCGACGCTAAATCCCTCGAAGAAGGCAAGCAAATCCATACCCAAATGAGTGCAAGTGGAAAGGATGGTAATGTGTTCATAAAAACCAAACTTGTTAACATGTATTCAAAATGCGGCAGTTTGGAGGATGCACGCCAGGTGTTTGACAAAATGCATGAACGAAATTTGTTCCTATGGACTGCTATGATTGGAGGATATGCCAGGCAGGGACATTATGAGGAAGCTCTTGTACTTTATTCGCAGATGCAAAGGACCGGCATGCGAGCTGACAACTTCGTATTCCCCTGTGTTCTTAAGGCCTGTGCCCACTTATTGGCTCTGCAACAGGGGAGGGAGATGCATGGTTACATTATTAAAACTAGGGTTGATATTGCTGTTTGTGTTGGCAATGCTCTCATAGACATGTATGGAAAATGTGGGAGTGTGGAGGATGCCTGCCTTGTGTTTGACAAAATGTCTCAAAGAGATGTGGTTTCATGGAACACTTTGATTGCCGGTTGTGTGCAGAATGGACATGGATACGAGGGAATTAAACTTTTTCATCATATGCAGTCATTGCATATGAAGCCCAACTCCATCACCGTTGCGATTCTTTTACAAGTGTGTTCATACATGGAAGCTAAGCAGAAGGGCAAGGAGATTCATAATTATGTAATACGAAATGGACTTGAGATTGATGTTTATCTTGGGAACGTCCTCGTAGAGATGTATTCAAAATGTGGCGATATAAATTATGCCCGCCAAGTATTTGAAAAAATGTTGGAAAGGGATGCGGTCTCGTGGAATGTGATGATTACAAGTTATTCCCATCAAGGGTATTATAATGATGCATTGCAACTGTTTCACCAAATGAAAGTGGAAGGACTGAAACCCAATTCAGCTGCCATTGTGAGTGGTCTCTCTGTATGTGCCCAATCAACAGCTCTAGAAGAGGGAAAGGAGATCCATAGTTATGCAATTAGGAGCAGTTTAGAGTCAGAAAATTTTGTTAGGAATGCCCTCATTGACATGTATGCTAAATGTGGGAGGATGGATTATGCATACAAAGTTTTTAAACAAATACCCCAAAGAGATATAGTGTCATGGAATGCATTGATTGCAGGGTATGTTCAGAACAAAAGTTTAGATGAGGCCTTGAAGCTCTTTTATCAAATGCCACTAACTGGTGTAAAGAAAAACATTATTACATGGAATACAATTCTCACAGGGTGTATCCAGAACAGCCAAGGAGAAGAGGCAGCAAAACTCTTTGAACAAATGCATTTTGCAGGTGTAAAACCAAACACAATTTCCTGGACTGTAATGATAGCAGGATGTGCCAAAAATGGGCATGCTGAAAAGATGTTTGAGCTATTTCGTGCAATGCAACTGGAAGGTGTGAAATCTGATGCAGTTACTATTTCAATTGTTCTCAGGACATGTGGCCACTTTGGAGCTCTGCAACTTGGCAAGGGAATTCATGGTTACATTATTAGAATTGGATTTGACTCAGATATCTTTGTAGGAAATGCTCTTGTTGATATGTATGCAAAATGCGAGGGTATAGAGGAATCACGGTCCATGTTTGACAGAATGCCACAAAAGGATATTGCTTCTTGGAATACAATCATTGCGGGGTATGCACAAAATGGGTTTGGTTATGAGGCTTTGAAACTTTTTCATGAAATGCAGTTGGTGGGCATAAAACCCAACATGGTCACATGGAATGTAATGATTTCTGGATATTCTCGGAATGGATTTGGCGATGATGCCTTGAAACTTTTTTATCAAATGCATTTAGCTGGTGAAAAGCCAGATCTAATATCATGGAGTGCAATGATTGCCGGCCACTCCCAGAATGGGCAACCTAATGAGGCTGTGAAATTATTTCGCCAAATGCAACTGGTGGGCATGAAGCCTGACATTGTCACCATCATGAGTGTTCTCCCAGCATGTGTCCAATTAGCTTGTTTGGAACAGGTCAAGGAAATCCATGATTACATTTTCAGACATGGATTTGAATCATACATTTTTGTGGGAAACGCCCTTCTAGACCTCTATGCCAAATGTGGTAATATAGAGAATGCACATAGAGTGTTTGATAAAATGTCTCAAAAAGATGTGACCTCATGGACTGCAATTATTGCTGGGTATGCCATGAATGGGCAAAGTGAGAGTGCCCTCAAACTCTTTTACCAAATGCAGCAGGCAGGTGTGAGACCAGATCATGTCACCTTTATTGGTGTTTTCAATGCGTGCAGACATGCAGGGTTGGTTGATGAAGGCTGTCAATATTTTGATTGCATGAGTAGATATTATGGAATCAAACCTAGCGTGGAGCACTATGCCTGTATAGTTGACCTTCTAGGGCGTGCTGGGCGGGTGGAAGAGGCACATGATTTTATTTATAAGATGCCATTAGAACCTAATGCTTCTGTATGGGGATCCTTGCTTTATGCTTGTAAAATGTATGGAAATACAGAGCTTGGACGACTTGTGGCTGAACATCTTTTTGAACTGGAGCCTAAAAATACTGGAAACTATGTGTTGCTGTCAAACATATATGCTGGAGCTGGCAGGTGGGATGATGTACTTAAAGTGAGAGATGTCATGAACAAGGATGGGTTGACAAAGAGGCCAGGATGCAGTTGGGTTGAGGTTAACAAAAGAGTGGAAGCATTTGTTGCAAATGACAAATAATGTCCACATGTGGGAAGAAAACATTTGCAACGCTGGAGATCCTGGCTGAACATGATAAGAAAGCAGTGCATGTGACTGAAACAAACTTTGCAATCCATGATGCATAAAGTCAAAGTCACTTGGTTTCTGTTAGTGTTCAAAATTGGTGATGGAATTTGAAAAACTATTGCCAAGGCTAAATTCGACAGTGTTGCAAGCACACATGCAGAGTGTTTCAGCAGCGATGGGTGTTTATGCAGAGTCAATTTAGCAGCAAAAGCAAGGGATAGTGTATGACAAGCATCGGGGAGAATATAGGATGGGATTTAGGAGCTAGGTGATGAGACATAATCACATGGGCTATTTTGTTTTATTGTATATTCTTAAGTATTGTGCATATCTCTATGCTCTTTGTTACCACATGAAATTATGTGGCAAATTAGAGTGTTTTTTATATGTTAATCCAGGGGGAATGTTGCAAATCAGAGGATTGATAATGGAGAGACCTATGCCTAGCATCGTTTTATTCAATCAAATTAAGAGAAGCCACGAATGAATTAAATGCAAACAAGGAGAGTGATGATCCTGCAGCCAAGGTTGTAATATTCTTGTGGTCATGTGGTGATCGACCTACATTTTTGGGTATTATGCTGATTAATGACACTGTTACATTCTGTACCTTGCATGGACCACATGAGAAGGTCATAATGATTGACATTGTTTCAAGAATTTCTCAACTCATGCTCAGAGATTGAAAGCCCTGGTCCCTTGCTGGCATGTATCCAGGCTCTTGCCTTTGCTTGCATACTTTGTCATGGACAGAAATTCAACTGTATTTATAGTATTTATAACAGATATGAAAGATGAAGTAGAGGAAGTGGGCCACTGTAAAGGAGATTTATGGTTTGCTCGACAAGAGAATTCATCATGGCAACTACATCCATAAATCTGCAAAACAGGAGTTGGCATTTATATTCATGTCAAAGGGCTGCCCAACCAAGCCTTCCACAGTTCGACAGCTGTTGGAAATTTTTGAATTTGTAACGAGGGTATTGATGTCTTTGCACAGCATTTTGTTCATGCACAGGGATCTCAGGTGGGATGACATGATAAGGGACATTATATCAGATAAATGGTTCTCATAGACTTTGAGGATGCCATTGCACATCAGATTTTCCCACATAGCCTCAGTGGCTTAAATCATGGGGTGTTCATGAGGTTAAAATTGATGTTTGGGGTATTGAACCACATTTCAAGGAGAAATGAATTTGCTTATGTACTGCTGGAACCTGAGAATGGTGGTTTAAATAATAAAAACTGAAGGAGCCCTCATCATAAATGATCACCGATTAAAAATGTTGTAATGGAGAAAACCCAGGTTTGGGGGCATGGGGCATCCATGAAAAGTGGATGAATAATGATAACATGGGTGGTTAACCCTGGTTTCAAGGATTAAAGAGTGCCTTTCAAGGATAGAATTCAAGAATGCGTAGTAATCAGGTATTGAAGACTTAAATATAACTTCTCCATGGATTAATGGCTCAAATTACAAAGAACATTGTGATTCTCAAGGCACACAAGAGCACATCTCAAGGAAACTGATTTTATTATGGTTGAATGATCATCTACGACAAAGCCATAGATCATCAATATTGAATCTTGATGTAAAATCTATAAAGGAAGGAGAAGAAGCTCTTCCAAAGTGTTGTATCCCTGCGCTGTGTCCCCCATGTACAAGCTCTATGGTTATTGAACGTAGATATTGCAATTTTGATGCCCACATGAGTTAATTGCAGTTCTTATTTCTGTTGTGTATTTATTTTTCCCCTATAAAAAATACAGAAGAGAATAATATGTACATGCCATCATTTTGCTATTTTTATTCATTTTGTAACCTATGTGGGCAAAAGAACAAATCGATTTGCTAATTTAGCATTGTAACTTTTGGTTGACCTAAATTTAAGGTTTTAATGTAAATGTGGACAAATATGACTTGGGTTTTCATTATATAAATAGAGGCGAGTCATTTTCCCCTTATAGACCTTATAGACCCTAGAGGTCTATAATGGGGGACATATTCTTCTCTTGTGTATTCAGATAAAAAATATAGAAGAGAAGAATATGTACATGCCATCATTTTGCTATTTTTATTCATTTTGTCACCTATGTGGGCAAAAGAGCAAATCGATTTGCTAATTTAGCATTGTAACTTTTGGTTGACCTAAATTTAAGGTTTTAATGTAAATGTGGACAAATATGACTTGGGTTTTCCTTATATAAATAGAGGCGAGTCATTTTCATTTTGACATAACTAATCACTCATGAAATTACTCTTTGGACTGTAATTTCGGCCCTCTTGGACAATTTTGGCCTCACATTTTCTTGTCATAATGGATGCAACTCTTGTCTATTGGAGCATTAAAGGCTAGCGACTTCTCTTGGGTGGTTTTTCTTTGGAAAATTGTTGGATAATCATTGATAGTAAGAGTTTTGCATGCTTTCTCTTGGACTTGGTGAGTAATTTATGCAATTTCTTGTGTTTTACTTGTTAAAATTCAAGGAAATAATCTCAAACCCTAGGAGGAGTATAAGGGTTTACAACCTCCAATCAATTTTATTATTCTTTGCTATTGAAAGACTATAAGGCTTTCCACAAGGAGTAAGAGAGTTTACACCCTTGTTGTAAGGCTTGGCTAGGGTTTATTTTCTCTAGGGACTACGAGGGTTTACACCCCTAGAAAATTTATTAAACCCTAGTTCATCTTGGATTTTAAGCTAGATGATTTGGAAGGATTGTTGTTTTCTTGGGCTTTATAAGAGTTTAAATCTCAAGAAAACTTATTCTTCCTCCGCGGTTGGTTTTCTTTTCAAGGAAGAGACTCCATTCACCCAATAACAAGGCACTAATCTTTGCATTGGAGATTGTAATTGTGTTGACGGGCGAAAATGACCGTCCGTCAACTGGGAGAGTGGAACCGGTCCGGGGTTGTCTAAATAACCCAAGCCGTTTGGTATGGACCACCCTGACGGGTTTAACGGCTCCGTTGGCCGCTCTAAGGTCTCGCAAGGAAACCGAAGAGAAAGTGATTTAAGCTAAATGATCTAAACTAAGGAAACTAGAAACTAATAAAAACTAACTAAAACAAACTAGCTAACTAAATAAAAGAAATTAAACTAAAACTAAGGAAACTAGAAACTAATAAAACAACTAAAACTAACTATACTAATCTAACTACAAATTACTAACTACTTATATCTACACAAACTACTAACTATGATCATAATAACTCAAATCAACTACTTAATTGTCAGCTGCAATCATTCTTTATTCACAAATATACAATATGGACAGATTACAGATTTAATTAAAACCTGCAAAAATCATGTGTTCGCTGCCCTAAGACAGCCAAGGATCTATTTTTTGTCTTTTTATATTTTATAAAACAGAAAGAAAACTAACTACAATTAAATAATCTAATCTAAATCTAACTAAACTACTAGTTAATTAAATAATGAATATCTATCTAATTAACCTGGATACGCTCCAAGTTTGACCTGTGTAAGATGACTTCGTAAGCAGGTTGGAGGCAGAAGTTCACACCATTTAGCTCTCAAGCTTCTCGCAAGGGATCAGCTATAATGCTTCCTGAAGTGAGTTACAGGACAAACAAGACATAAAAGAAATCATAACAGTTCTAAGATTATGAATTTATGCAAGAGGAAAGCCTACAATACAACAAATTCATATATGATAATCCAATTCATAAAGAAGACAAGGCTATCGTTTATAAACTGAATCCTTAAACTATTATGTCTTTTACCAAAAAGGAAGTAACAAGGCATGCATAATAATAAGAATTATATCACTTGAATTTAATTTAGACAACAAGGTGATAC
>JASDQU010738801.1:68891-80054 GCA_032191745.1 Picea mariana
ACAATTTTAGCATGAACTTTTTCAAAAAAAGTAACAAAAGAAATACTTGAACTCAAGACCTCTTACTTAATAAGGCAACTTTTAACCAAATGGTCTAGCAAAACATATTGTATTGTTTTGCAAGAAGATGGTTGTTGTTGTTGTTGTTGTTGTTGTTGAAGATGGCCTTGGAGAGCGTGCTCAAAAAAATTTCTTTTCACACAAGAAAAAAACAATTCTTCTCGATGACAACAAGGGTTAGATCTCGGTTACCTTACTCGGAAGATGCACCTTTTCCTATCTATTTCTGATTTGTTGAGATCACAAAAGGTGTGGGATAAAGACAATATGCAGATCTAAAAGAGTAGCAATCCAGAAACAAATAATATCAAACTGAAATAAAACCAAAATAATACTTTGCAAAAATTTTAAAAATGTGTATTCGGGGTTTATACCTCAGGATCTGACTGTAATGGACGTATATTGGGCAAAAGGAAACCTTTGAAAGTGAAACAAAAAGTGTTCCTGACTGAAATGAGTGGTCCAGACACAATAGAATAGTCTTCTCAACCCAGAATTGTATGGAAATGACATAAAATGTATATGAGGAAACCCAGCTTCACGATCTCGATATACAATAAGAGTGGGTCTTCAAATAGGCTCTGATACGATGTTTCACAACACAGGTATTCCAATAGAGAATGAACACCTTCAGTAACCACTCACATAACTAGATCAAAGATCAACACACCAATGGTTTCACGTGGTAGAACACCTATGAGGAAACATCCATGGCCCCAACCAATGCGACCACTTGGAGTAGTTTATTAATGCAAAGAAAAAGATTACAGAGAGATTTTACAAGATATTTTCTCACAATCGATCATTGAAAAATGATCCTCCATTCTCTTTAAATAGAGATCATGGAACAATCGGGTGTTAAGCCGTGGATCAATGTCCATTAAGATCGAGGAGAGTATGAACCGTCGGATCACTCAATGTCGAGAAGATATCGTGATCGTCGGATTTTCTAACTATAAATGCATACTAATGAATACTAAATAAACACACTAGGAAACACACTTTTACCTAACGACACATTAAACCAAGTAGATCTTAACTAACTACTAAGTGTCTAAATATTGTAACAAACATGTGCCAATAACATGTACCAACCTATACCAACAACCTGTAGTCAACCTGTGTCAATAACCTATACCAACTTGTACCAAAAACCTGTATCAACCTATACAAATAACTTGTATCAACTTGTACCAACAACCTATACAAATAACTTGTCACATCAATCTCATCAACCAAATCAGATCTACTCATCGGGACCGATCACTAAGACAACTCCCAATAATATGCACAATGTCACCAAGATGTGCATCAACCAAGACTACTCAAGAAAATCAACAAGATGTACCAATATTAATATGTGTTTAAAATATTATACCAAGTCATGTATACCACATCATCCATAAATAATGTGTCGACAATACTACTAGCATGTACCAATCATGTATCAACTATAGATCAAACTATGACTCATCAAGTTTTTCCAACATCACCATATCATACACCTCATGTATGTACCAAATCATCAACTATATGTCTCAACATGTACCCAACATGTACCTCAACCATAAACCAAAGACATTTGCCAATATAACCAACAAGAGTCCTCTAGTAATACATCACAATATCCATAGGTCAAATACCATAAACCCTCACATCAAACAATGTGTCAACAATTCACTATTATGTAGCCTTAATTGTGTATCAATCATATTCCAATCATATACCAAATCCACTAACAAATACCACTCACAATGTGCCACAAGATGCGCCAATAATACTTAGACATGCACCAACAATATACTTCATCATATCTACCTCAAAAACATTCACTGCAACAAGTTCTATGAAACCAATATTGCCTATAAACATGTACCAAGATTGTGCCTCAATAGATCAATAATATGCCTCTAATTAGTATCACATTACCCATGATATGCCTCATAAACAAAGTTCCATAACCTCACTAATAAAGTACTTATCATAATCATCCATATGCCCTAACAAAAATGACTCAATCCACACACTAGGGTATGTACCATGCACTTATGATATGACTCAATTTTATACTTCAAAACTAAACCATGTACCATCATCATACACCCTTCAACACAAGAATATACTCATACTTGTAGCTCTGTGACTGACCTGGAACATCATACCTTAGTTGTACATACCTTTCTCAACTTTTTTTGCATGTTACCAGCCCTTTTCCAAAACTTATCAGTGCCTCGCTTGTTGCACACTACCTGTCAAGCAAGTTCCTTTCTAGAAACCTATACGTTGACCTAGGAGGACCTCAATAATTAGGATTTTTTAGAAGCCCTTTCCCTCTACAGCTTCGACAATTGTTCATCACACTTTCTTCGCTTCCTCAACTTTGCACAACCTTGGATTTGTCAATTATACCTGTCTATGACCATTCACAAAATAGATATTCAATGTGCTCAATAAGTGCTAATGAGAGTCCATTTCTCTCTTATTTATACTCTCCAAGTGGCTTCCTTTAGGGGTTAGCTTCTAATTGTTTTACCCAACTTCCCTCTTTTAGGTCTAACCCAATTTCAACTACTTTACCCACTTGCAACTACTTTATCCACAATTAGTAAACTCACTACTTTTTGTTTCAACTGATTTATTTTAATTATTTTATTATTGCAACAACTTTACCCATGATAAACTCCTAGTTACAACCAATTTGACTAGTAAACTTCTTCTAGGAGCTTCTTGAATAATTAAATTCTTTGACCTTCTAGAGGCTTATAGATAACTCAAAATGGTTCTCCAACTTCAGAAATCCATAACACCCTAACCGTGAGGAGTTATGTGGCGTACCACATATCACCGGAAACAACACGACATGTACTATCCATCCATAATAGTATTACATGCATATTCTTTGATCATCATACCCAAATACCTAGAACAAAATCAGGTTCCATAATCATATATTTGGTCTACCGGACTTCTCCAAGGGTTGACATCAATGGCAACCAACTATCCAAATAAACTTTCCATCAAATAAACTTTCCATCAATCTAAGTCTTGTTTCCCTGGGTTACATGTCCAGTCTTGTTGAGTTTTCATTTACTCTAGGTTGATTTCTTTCTTTCTGTATACCTGTTTCTCCTTGTTTACAAAAGAAAAATAAAATTTCATTTTTTTTTCATTTCATTTCTTTTAGATGAAAAGACAAAAATACACTTGTTTGCTAAGTTCCTTCTTTTCTTGAACCCTTGTCCTTGATTATTGAAAGAAAAGATTCAGTTAAATAACATTCAAGTTGTCATGCATTATAGTTTGCTTTGGTAATGGTATCATTTTTCAAAGAAAATAACTATGTTTATAAATTTTTTCATTTATGTTTTGCATTTTTCCTTCAAAAGAATATTCTAGGTTGCATTACAAAGTGTTTTAAATATTTCATTCAAAAAATATTTTGTTTTCATTACTGAAAAGAAAAGAGTTTGGTTTTAAGAAATGTTGAACACATTTTTCATTTCAAGAAACCACACACTTCATTGTGTTCTTGAGTGCTTTACTTTTGGAGTCTACCATCAACATAATTCAAGTTTCATCCATTCCTTTTGTTGAGTAAAAAATTCCCCTAAAATGAACGACTAACTAAACATTTATTAGATATCTTCAATTTTATAGGGTACACAAACAAGTTTAGGATAGCGCCTTGGTTTTGGGTGGAGAGTAAATTTCTCTAAGGCCACAAAACAAACATAGGAGTTTTCACTAGGGATATTTTAAATCCAACTATCATATAAGTATAGCAGGGAGCTTCCTCTAACACAAGAGCTAAACACGAGGTCACAAAAAGGAGATACGAGGAGAGACCCCTTCAGAGATTAAATAAACATAGTGGAAATATTGTATATTGGGGGTTTCATTAGTACCCATACCTCCATGAGAAATGGTGCTTTCAAGCCTTTGAACTTAGCTACCCTACCCATATGTTCAATTTTGACTTTCAACTGTACCCCTGGGATGTCGACTACGAGTTGGTGACCTTAGTGGCCATTCCTAGGGATCTCAGAAGGTGACTATGGGGGTTTTTCATGATACCTGGGGTGGATTTCACATCACACTTTTCATTACTATTGGAGGGTGTCCCGTGAAGCATAGTTACTTGCATCAGATAAGGTTTATCATTGGAGGTCGGGATAACCACTTTTGATTCCTTCGTTGATTGGTCCATGAGACTTAATCAACCTGTGCCTCCATCCGGAAGGCATTTACTCTGCCTTGTGATTATTGCAGTCTCTGGACCTAATCCACTAGAGTTAGAATATTAATGAGTCATGTTTGTGTCTATTGTTTCCATATAGGATTTTTTCTAGTGGTATGATAAACTATCGTAGACTTGCTTAAGTTGGCATGTATCGTGGTCCCACGGAGATTTGACACCTCAAAGTGGTTGACCAATCACCTCATAGATCGAGGAGAATTCAAGGCCTTCCTCATGAATAAGAATCTAGAAATAATTCTCCCCCACCGCATTTAAGGCATCGAATTGATACATCTGACACTTTTGTGCTGAATCCTCGAGCCGATATCATAGACTCAGAACCTCTAGAATTTCACTCTTTTGAACCCAACGAAGTAATCGTTGAGGATATTGGACCCAAATACTTCACTCCACATGTCAATCCTCTATTACCCGGGGCTTATTCATTCCCTATGGCACAAGTCCCACCTCCCATATTGGATATTTATGACACTATCCCTCTTGACTGGGTTTCTATGGACGACACTACACCAGTGCTTTTGTTAGGATTCCATGCGACTCCCACCTCAACGATTGTCACTGGAGGGATTTTTCCTCCCAGTGTGTCTAGTCAAATGAATATTGTCAGTCAGTCAAATGTCACAACTTCGACCAACAACATTCTTTCATTGGTCATTGGTCCCACTCAATCTATGAGTGCAATTGCATCTCTAACATCGAAAACAAATTCTTTTTCATACAGTATGATTTCAATGGACATGCTAAACATGTTGGTTTATTCTGAGTCGAGATCCCATGTGTTGAGTGTTGATTCAAGGGGAATTTCAACTCTTTACAAAGCATTTTCCTGGGGTGGAGGTCATATTTATTCATCATCTCCATTTGTTGGGAGCGGGAATTTCCTGTCTTCTATCACTAAGCCCACTTGGGGATGGGGCACTTTTATGGGTAGTCGATCTCATTCATCTAGTATTCCATCCACTTTCACCCCATTCACACTATATGGTAGCTTCGAGAGTAACTCTTTCACCTCATATATAGTTTCGGCAAGGGGAAACCCCTTCCAATGTCAATTTGTTCCCATGCAAGGACTTTTCTCCTCACAAGGGACACCATTGGGGGGTGCCCCTCTCCAAGGCCATTGGAATCCCATGCAAGGGATGTCGCAACAGGGAAACCCCTTTCCCAGTCATTTTAACCCCATTCCAGAAGTCCTTCATTTGCAAGAGGGAAACCCCTTTCCAAGTCATATTAATCCCATGTCAGGAGTTTTTCCTTCGCAAGGGGGGTATGTTGGGGGTAGACCAAATTTTCCTTTAGGGAACCAGATGGGTGGATTTTTTCCTCTATTCAACCAGAGAAAGAAGGTTTTTATCTCAATCCTTGGTCCTTTCGTGAACTCTGTTAGCGATATTTCTTGTAAGGGGGGCGGGTCAGAATGTAAAGAATGGGTTAAAAACCCACTTGTCCTAAGTTCGGCATGCAAATGCGCCCATGATTAAATGAAAACCAAATCTGGACGGCAAGGATCAAAGCGCCCGGATCAACGGCGTAGATGGAATTCTGGAGCCCCCCCACCTTTCTACCTTTAAGTGAAGGGGGTGGGTCCGGAATCGAAGGAGCATCTCTTCGATGGCTGCAGTTCGAGTGCCCGGATCAATGACGCACAAGCAACCTGAGCATCCTCTGTCATTCTATGATTAACCAACGTGGGCCTCTTCCCTATCATGTCATCCTTTGTGCCATCTGTTTTCTTCCTGGCCGTGCGATGAGGCTCGCGCCCTTTTTCCCTTTCCTCATCTTTCGACATCTATCACTCCTCCCTCTCTTGACCCATATGATCCCTTTCCCATCTCACCCTCCATCCATTGCCTGCCATGTGTCTCGCCTCTTTCCATGTCAGTCTCCCATTGCAAGTGCACCCATTATGTCTTGAATCTTGCTCCTTCCACTTATCGTCTTCTGCCACATGTCTTCCCCAGCCGCCTCTCTTACACCTCATCACTTCTCACTTTCCCTTTGCGGTTTTGGCCCCATCACTCCATTGCTGTGCCTCATCTTTCGCGTTGGCCTCCACGTCTATGCACCATATCGCTCAACTAATCTAGGTGGTAGCGCAAGAGGGTCTTCCACCTCGCAGAAGTACCGAGCTGGTTGGGCCATTCTCAATCCCGATGAAGCAGTTATTGAAGCAGTTGGTGGTGGTTAGACAACGCCTCCGCCATAATGGGAAAGCTCGGCAATGAATTAAAGGCATGTCGATTCGCTGCTGGAACTGTCATGAGTTTGATTGCATCTAACATAAGTTGCATGATATTTTAGAGACTGCAGATGTTGACTGTCAGAAGCCATGTAGATGCAAAGATTTCAATGCAATGTCTCGATTCCGTTGATGTTGTTGTTCTGAGTATATGAAGGCGTTTTCGCCATTTTTGTATCTATCGATGGTAGAGCTAAGCTCCCGACTGTAAAGTTTCAGCAACATTCTAGTTCTCTGGGTTGTGTATCTGTGTTTGAGATTTCTTTTTATATGACAAGAAGTTCTCCTTTTTCCATATATGTTTTCATCTTATGCCAGAGAGTTCATGATCGAATGCTTCACGTGGATTAGCACAGTTATGTTATGATAAATGATTTGTTGTCGCATTATTGTTTTCTCTGGTTTTCTGCATTTGGGTGTAATAGGATCTTGCATCTTGATGCTTTCTCTCACAGTCTATTAGAAACCTAATGTTTATGACAGTTCTCTGCAATTTTCTCAAATAAGTATTCCCCCTACTCACCCTTATTACAACTTGTTGTTTGGAGTTTATCTAAGACCTCACTCGCCCATGCACGCCTGGCCTAGTTTTTGAGTTGAGATGACATTGTTTTGAGTTTTCTTCCATTATATCACCCCTTATAAACAAATCGTGACATTAAACTGATGGGTGTCAGGCTCTGCTCCTGCAAGCAATCCAGGAGTGACTTCTGATGCTAACATTTCTAGCGTCGTTGCTGGGGACGAAGTTGAATATTTTCCTCGGATTTGAATGACAAAGATCAGTTGATTCTGAAGGTGCATCAGATATTAGAACTTGAAGATTGCTACTGTGCACCTGGTGACTCCATTGTGATGAATTCACTGGGGAGAACCTACTCTATCAATTGTGGCTTTCAGAGGTAGACACACGCGATCTCATCCACACGCCTTTAGCTACACCAGAAGATGACTCGGAAGCAGTGCACAGAAAGGGAAAGAGCTCTGTAAAAGAAGTTTCCATCGCCAGAACAGGTAATATGCCATCCCCTTATGTGAAAAATCCTTTTTCTTATTCTCAGCTTCCTAGTCATCCTCCCTCTGA
Organism: Picea mariana; assembly: GCA_032191745.1. Classification (NCBI taxonomy): domain Eukaryota; kingdom Viridiplantae; phylum Streptophyta; class Pinopsida; order Pinales; family Pinaceae; genus Picea; species Picea mariana. The sequence continues at coordinate 76,533 of JASDQU010738801.1, forward strand.
GGTTTCCCATTTTCTGAATTTCGGGAGTGTTCCTGTTGAGTTTTCTCCTTCTGGTCTGGTATCAGAAAGAGAGATCCTTGTCACTCCCCCCTCCCTGGAAGTTGTGCCTCAACACAAACCTCAAGCCTCTGAAGGTTTCACCACCCCTCCTTTTATTGCTACTACTGCACAGAGAGAAGCATCTGCACATTCAGGTCCCTTGGCTCTCTCTTTGTTTTCTCTGTTGTCTCCTCCAAGAACCTCTTTTACGACATCTCCCATCCACACTCCTTCTCCTCCAAGTTCTTTTCTACCTAATATTCCTATGGTTGGTGCTAATCCCCCTCTGAATAGAATGGATGCCATAGTTGCTACTAGATATGCTCCTTTAATCCTACCCCATCCTATGAATCCCCTCCCTACTGGAGACTATTTGAAATACATGCTCAAGTTCACTGGGGAAGGAGACATAACTGCTGAAGAGCACCTAGCTTCTTTTTACAATTATGAAGACAACTTGAATATCGAGAATGAACATGTGTGGATGAGAGTCTTTTTCCAGAGCCTAGATGGAGAGGTAAGGAAATGGTTCATAGGATTGGCCCCTGGATCTATTGCTGGCATTGAAGCCTTGGATAATGTTTTCGTGAGGCAGTGGGGAGACAGAAACGATTTCATGTATTACATGACAAAGTTTGGGTCTCTGCGGAAAATGGAAGGAGAGTCTTTCTCCAACTTCTCCAAAAGATTTAATAATATGTACAATAAGATCCCTACAGAGATAAAGCCCTCAGAATCCTCTGCCCAAATTTCATATGCTGGTGCATTTGATTCTGATTTCTGCCTGCTATTGAGAGAAAGAAGAGCTACCTCCTTAGCTCAAATGCAAGACGCTACCGTAGAAGTGGAATCCAACATATTGGCAACTGACAGACTAAGGAACAAAGCTGACACAGAAATAAGAAAGGGAAGATCCGAAGCCTCAACTTTTGGCCCGTCGTTGCCCCACCCTCAAGTGAACGAGCTGACCGAGATAATGAAGTTTCTGACCGAAGAGGTGGAGAGATTGAAGGTGGAAAGGAAGCAAATGTATAAGGGCCCTCAGAACACCAAAAATAAAGGAGGTTTCAATAAGCTAAATAATATTGCTCCCCCAACTATGCAGAGAGAAAGGGGAAGAGACAGAGAAGACTAGAGAATTCAGGCCCCTTTTCAGAACCATTTGGTTGCCCATGAGGAGGAAAGAGAAACAGATGAGCTTGATCCTGAAATCCACTACTTAGAAGACACTCCTCCTTTTCCTCATCTCACTCAGACGGCTTATGAAGAGTCTCTCGTGAACAGTCAGCTAAATGAATTGAGCAAGGGAGACAAAGTTAGCGGCGGTCGAGGCAGGTATAACCTGAGGTCCAACAAAAGGGAAGCAACACTTGATGTTCCTGAGCAATCCACTAGAACAGAGAAGCCTACTAATGAAGCAGCAGATGCTCACAGAGGTAAGAAGGCTCAACCCCTCTCTCCCATTGTCCATAATCATGTTCCTGAAATAAAAGAAATCCCAAGGCCTATATATTCATTCAATTTCGAACATGAGATTCAAAAGATCAGAATTCCTGTGCCACTCACCGAGTTAATTAAACATGGGGAATTCAAAAATGATTCTCTGAGCTGTTGAAATCTGAAGCCTCATACCCTCTCACAGAATCCATAAACCTCCAAGATGAAAGGCCTACAGTTGTCCTAGGTCCCATGGTAGAAGATAGAGATGACTCATCCCCTTCCTTCTACACATCCCTAAATATACATGATAAAGTGTTGCGTAATTGCCTAATGGATTGAGGTGCCTCTCACAACCTCATGCCCAAAACTGTCATGGAAGAGTTGGGACTAGAAGTCACCCGAGCCTATCATGACCTCTATTCTTTTGACTCCAGGAGGGTTCAGTGTTTGGGAGTCATCAAGGACCTGGTAGTTTCTTTGTTTCAGCTGCCCATGAAAAGTATGGTCATGGATATTGTGGTAGCTGATGTTCCCCCCAAGTTTGGCATGTTGTTGTCAATATCTTAGATTAAGAGACTTGGAGGAACCTTGCAGATGGACCTCACATATACCACTATTCTAGTGTTTGGAGGGGAGCATAGAATACTATACAGGGAAGCCCAACTGGCCTACATAATCAGTGATGAAGCCAACCCTACCAATCATCCCATCTATGCCTTGGACACCGATTTGGGCTCCAGTTTACTGCAGCTCACCCACACCCATGAGGCTCCTTTACAGATCAGAAAGCAGCCCATTCTTAATTAGGAGACACCCCCTCCAACCACCTCTGGTTGGAATATGTTCTTTGATGGAGCTTCCTCCAGTATAGGTGCAGGTGCCAGAGTGGTATTCATATCACCCTATCGAGAGACCACATCTCTGTCATACAAGCTAGATTTTGACACCACCAACAACATGGCAGAGTATGAAGCTCTGGTTCTGGGATTAAGAGCTGCAAAAGAAATGGGAATAGAGGAGATGGCTATGTTTGGAGATGCAGAATTGATCATCCAGCATGTAAAAAACGTTTATCAGGCTAAACATCCTCGGCTCAAGAATTACAGAAATGAGGTATGGGACCTAGTTGATAATTTATTCCTGGATTTTAGTATTTCTTACATTCTAAGGGAGGAAAATGCTTCAGCCGACTTTTTAGCTGTCACAGCTAGTTTTCTTGAAGTTCCCACAATGCCCACTATCGGATCCAAGATTGAAATAAAATATAGGCCCTATGTACCAGACAATGTCAAACATTGGAAGGTGTTTGAAGATGATCAGGAAATCGAGAAATTTCTCCAGTCCATTGATGACTTTTCTACATTGCACATAGATGAGGATCCTGACATGGAAGGTGACCATCACCTTGGGGAGTTTGTAAATAAAATTGTTGATCACCCGATTATTCAACTATCGAGAAATTACATTCCAAGAGGACTAATCCCATTAGAAAGACTGTTCGATGGAAATGATGTGGCAGTGAAGGGTAAAGTTTCAAGTGATGATGATGACACAGCTGAGTGCAACATAGGTACACCAGAGTAGCCTAAGTTTTTCAAGCTGTCAAGAAGTTTGACCGAGGATCAGAGGGCCGGATATACTAAATTGCTGAAGGAGTTCGCTGATGTGTTTGCATGGACCTACGAAGACCTCAAGACGTATGACACATCAGTCATTGGGCAGAAGATCCCGCTGAAAGAAGAGGCGAAGCCATTTAAGCAGAAGCTGAGATAGATAAATCCCATGCTGCTACCTGTCATGGAGAAAGAGGTAAAGAAGCTACTGGATGCCCAGATCATTGTCCCCTTGAGATATTCTGAGTGGGTAGCCAATTTGGTCCCAGTGAGAAAGAAAAGTGGGGAAATCAGACTCTGTGTTGATTTCAGGAACCTGAACAGGAGCTCTAAAAAGGACAATTATCCCCTGCCCAACATGGAACACATACTGCAGAGGGTAACTGGTGCATCTAGAATATCCATGATTGATGGTTTCTCTGGATACAAT
>JASDQU010738801.1:129491-159521 GCA_032191745.1 Picea mariana
AACAGGGGTTACAAGGGTGGCCAACAGATGTGCGCTTAAGAACCACTTGTATTTCCTACGTGTATGAATCCCTCAAGCGTGGGTTTATGCGCGTAACGACAGATCTCTGTGGCTTGAAGACATCGGAATACGTCTCTACCCTGAAAAAAAAAATACCCACAATTTCTGCGAAGGAAAGTGCTCTGATACCACTTGTAGGATACCAGATATATAAAATATGTAGAATAGAAATAAAATGCTAGAAATGGCAGAATAACAATAAAATATCCAGCATAATTTTCACAATACATAGAAATGATATAACAATAGCAATATAAATAACACTTTGATTCAGAAAGCAATGTTCACAGGCCTCTTCGAGGGGGCAACCTCCAATCGAGCAGCGCTCTGTTACAATAATCTCCAAGCTAGGGTTCTCATACCCTCAACCCTTATTTATACTAAATATGTCTATTAAGAGAAGCATCTAGAGGAAGATCCTTCTAGAAGCGAAATCTTCTATTAGGTCTTCTTACATCCGCCTTATTCTATTTTATTGAGAGGCCTTATTAATATTGACCTTTATTACATCTGAATAGATTGATCTACATATGTGCGGGTTAGGACCTTAACAAATAGTTTCTTATTATATTTAATATCCTAAGTTTTTAATAGGTTTTCATGAGTTTTTAGAACTAATGTTTACGTGTGAAGAATTGCAGTTCAGTTCCTGCACCAACTATGGAGTTCCTATACCTAGGTTTGGATGTTTTCCTATATGTGCGCACTTAGGAGGAAACAAAGCACATGGGTTTTGTAGATCTGATCCCCAACATGGTTCATGTCCTTTGGCTCAAGTCCTATATCTTTCACGAGATTGCCAGGATCGAGTCAAACACATGGTCAATGCCTTCTTATGCCCAGGTAGTTCGTGGGGGAATCTTCCAAAACAAGAACAAAATTCTATTCATATGCATTATGTCATACAAATAACAAAATATCAAAACTGATTTCCTTGAAGCTAATCTTGATTGCTAAGTTTACCAGATGGATCATGTAGAGTTACGCATGGTTGATATGTTTGTTTCCTTTGTCATTTTGAGCATTCTGGTTCACGAGAGCATAAGGCATAATCTTATCATTTTGTTTAAGTTATTCTATATGTATGTAATGTCAATGTAATAAGAGTTAGTGAGAGTGGGAATATATGATATTGTAGTTCACTATTTTGGAGGCAAGAGCATCCTTGATTGTTGTTTCTACTACTCAGACTTGATTAATGTAATGGAGCATACATTGTGATTTTATACTATGTTTTAATGCAAGCATCATTCTAAAATCTTGTGGTGTTATCTTGATTGTTCTACTGTAAGTTTCAAAGGATTGCTATCGGTTGGCAAGGGCCCACCAATCCAGGACGCAACATGTATGTTATATTTTTTCTAGAGAAGTTTAATCATTACAACAATAGTTAGTTCCATTAACAATTTTATATGATGGTATTTGATTTCTTATGTGTCATCAATGATTTCATGATTGTGAAGATTTTTTAACCTGTAATTGGTTCATAGAATTAGCCATTCGCCTATTCTTTATAGTTTATGGTATTGGGATTGGTTTTTTGTTCCATCTCCAGAGATAAAGAATAATAACATTCGCACTTTCTCAGGGATAAGTATTTGTTTTATGGTTTTTTATTCCATTAAAATTGTAGCTTATCTCTTTGGTTCATGCAATTTATAAAGTTATGTTTATAATCACAATTGCACAATCTTGTAAATATTGGTTCAATCACTATAGAAAGACATCCAAGCCTTGAGGTTAAGAAATTTCATTTACCCTCTTTGTGAGAATTGATCCCAAAGGATTGGTAATCACTGTTTGAAGTCTTCATGGTTGTTCCAAATAGCCAATCAATATTGTACAATGNCATCACAATTGCACAATCTTGTAAATATTGGTTCAATCACTATAGAAAGACATCCAAGCCTTGAGGTTAAGAAATTTCATTTACCCTCTTTGTGAGAATTGATCCCAAAGGATTGGTAATCACTGTTTGAAGTCTTCATGGTTGTTCCAAATAGCCAATCAATATTGTACAATGTATGACAACTGAGTCACATTTCTGCATAGACAACTTGTATAAATACAAGAAGTGCAGTGCCACCATGTATTTGTCACATTGAATGTATTGGTTGTGAATTCAAGTGTTAAGACTAATTTCTCATAAGCTTTACCTTTTAAATAAGAAATCCAACTTAAGATTAGTAGTTCATGAATAGGGATTAACATATTTATAATTGATTGATTCAGAGGAATGGTTCAAAGTAGAACTTATGGTTATATTTAGTACTATGTTTCATTTGTTTTTGGACAATATCTAGGTTTATTTCTATCAAAATCTAACCTCACATACATAGAATGAACACTTAGATTGATAAGTGAAAGATTGTATCTTGAATCCTGGAAGGAGATTTGACAAAAGAATTAGCCATTGGTCCATGTCCTTAAATTATTTATCAGTACTTGAATCTTTTGTGTGAGAAAGCTTAAACATCCATTGATTGAGAATTAGGATGAGAACATATCAAAGAACGTGATCATGCATATATAATAGATATATGCATGACATATATAATTATTTAAATTATGCTCATACTTGATATCAATCTTGTGGACAAAGTGAAGTGATTCAAAAATATTTGCTTGATAGTTTCTTAGTATTTTATTGAGTGATTGGATTGAAGTGTGGTTCACTTGTATCCTAAGAAGTTAGAGTAGTTTGGACTTCAATATTTTACCTACATATATTGTGTATACAACTCACAAGTTTACTAACCGGATTGACAAGTAAAGGGTGTATTAAAGTAACGATTAATTAACCCAACATTTTTGGCGTCGTTGTCGCGGATCTATTAAAAGGTAAATGATAGAAGGATAATTTTAGTTAGTTATTTGTATTTTGTTTTCTCACTACATTGTAAAGTTGGTGGAGGACAAGATGGTAAGATGCAAAGGCAACCTCACTTCTAAATTTCTACAAGGGTTCTAGCCTGCCACATTCACTTTGGTGAGTCTATCTTAACCCTTTTCTATCATGTAGTTGACTAATGGTTAGGCCTAGATATAACAAAGGGAGGTTTCTTAAATCAAAAAGTAAGATTTCAAATGATTTATTTGGTAGTAATAGGACCCCCCCCTACTAATTCGATTGAACGGTATGCATGTAGTTCTTTACATGAAGGATAAGGTTTTGCATCAAAGGTGACTCCAGAACATATTACCCTACAATCAAGAACCACCATTGAAAAGGTGAAGGAAGCACAAACAAAAATTATGGATAAAGGAACCAAAGAAAATAAGATCCATGTGTAGGCTCCAATTACCGACCCAATAATAGAACAAGCTTTCAATCCGGAACATATTTCCAAACTCTTTTGATCATCCTAGAACGTGGTCATATCGCAGATAGAATATAAATTTGTAGAAGGGATTACCAAAACACATATTGAGAACAATTTTATTATTCATCAAAATCCAATTAGTGAGCTACCCCTCTCTCCAAACTAGGATAAGAAACCAAAGTTACTTAATTTCAGATTGTTTGGAAACATAGGTGCAAAATGTCCACCACATATTCCTTCATGGAATTCCCTCATTAATTTGTGAGCTTTGTTTTCATCAACACATCTCAGTAATATACCATCATAGTTCCTTCTGAACAGTGTATTGATGATCAACACATATTTATTTGACTTCATCTTCAATATTCTTCTCTCTTTAGGGTTCATGGTGACTATAAACTACTCTGACCTCAAGTAGAATACAATATATCTATACCATTCTGAATTAACCAATGGTTCTCCTACTGAAATTGAAACCATTCCATCCAAAGAATCATTATTTGCAATGAGCTTACATAAATCTTGTCCTTTGACATTCTTTAAAGGTTTAATTTCAATATCATATTCTTGAATCTTCGCCAGCCAGTTAGCCAATTTTCCTTCTCTCAATTATTGATTCAAAAGCATGTTCACTGGCGAGGATGGAACATAAGCAATGAAATGATAATTTAGTATGTAAGTCTGAAAGTGCGCCATCACTTTCACAAGAGACATGGCTTGTTTTTCCAATTTTGAATACCTCAATTCATAATCATGAAGGTTTTTTCTCATGAATTTGATTGGGAGTTCTTCACCCTTGGTATTCCTCTTAGTAAGAACAGATGCAACAATTGTTTTTGTAGTGAATGAATAGATGATGAAGTCCCTTTGAAAGTTCAAGATAATGAGGACAAGAGATGTGGTGATTTCCCTTTTGATATTATTCAAGGTTTCTTGTGTATCCGTTGTCCATTCAAACCTTTGGTCCCTTTTCAACAATAAATTGATTGTCTTCACAATACTTGCATAGTCAAGAGAAAATCTTCACACAAAGTTGATCTTACCAAAAACTGATTGAACTCCTTTCTTAGATGATGGTGGGTTGAGTTCATTTATAGATTTAACTATTTCTGGATCTATATAAATCCCTTCCTTGCACACAATATGACCCAATAGTTTTCCTTGAGTTACAACGAATAAACATTTCTTTGGATTTAGGGAAACACCATACAATTTGCATATGTCAAAAAAATTTCTCAAGTGATGAATGTGATCACCCCTTGTTTTTGAATGCATTGTCAAGTCATCTTGATAATCTTCCATGAATTTTCCTATAAACCCTTTAAAAGCATGATCCATGGCCCTTTGAAATGTGGCTCTTGCATTCTTGAAACCAAAGGGCATCCTAGCATATGCATATGTCTCCCAAGGTGTTATGAATGATGTCTTTTCTCTGTCTTCCTCAACAATCACGACTTGATTATAACCAGAAAAACCATCTAACATGGACATGCAAGCTGATCCTGTGACTTGTTGGAGAAGAAACTCCATGTTAGGTGAAGGATAATTATCCTTTATAACTTTTTTGTTAAGATCCATGAAATCTATGCACATTTGAATCTCCCCAGTCTTCTTTCTTACTATCACAGGTTTGAAAGCAAATCCAAATGCGTAATGGGATATATTATTCCATCCTTCTTTAATTTCTCCAATTCAACCTTTACCAGAGGTTTTAATTTGGGGTTCAACATCCTTATTTTTTGCTTAACTGTCTTTGATTCTTCTGTCAAAGGAATAATATGTTGAAATATTGTTTTATCATAAGCTTTCAAATCATCATAAGTCCATGCGAACAAATCAAGATATTATTTAAACAAATAAACATATTGATAAACCTCCTCAATGGTTGAATCAACTCCCAAATTGACATATTTTTGGGAACTGTCAGTTCCAATATTGATCTTTCTTGTTTCTTGAACCTTTTAGAGTGAAATGTCTTCTAGGAGATTCTTAGCATGATCATATTTCGTAAAAATAAAATTAGATTGAATACAATCCTTTGAGACAACATATATGTGATTGTCTTCATCATCATCATTTTTTGGCCCTTGGTTATGAAAGTTAGCGAAGAGCAAGGAAGAAAAGGCAAAATGTGAACTACGTGGAAGACATAGTGACTGTTACTGGGTCGAAGTGAGCAAAAGAGAAGAAAATACAGAGCGAAGTAAAAGGAAGCAAGCCATTGGACGAGGAGATCGAGGATGATAGACCAAAAAGAGGAAAAAGCCATCGTTGGATGCTTTGGAGCACCACGTGAGAAGGAAGGAAAGATAGGCTGATGAAGCCTTGAAAACTCAGGTCAAGTTGACCTAGGTTTTTGGTATCTAGGGTTTGTGACACCTAGGTTTCAGCCTAAGGAAGTCAGTGAGCTATTGTAATGTATAAATAGAGGTCAAGAGGACCTGGGATGGGTTGTTGTTATTGTTGTTACCGTTGTTAGTATTATGATTGTTGTTGTTGTCTTTGTCATTGTGTGATCGAGTGAGTAATATCGAGTGAGAAAGAAGTGTTGAGTACGAGAGCCTTCTGTATTGTAAGATCTTTAGCTGGGTGTGAAGATCAACCTTGTAGCTGGGTGCGTAGGGAGGGGACAGACATAGAGGAGAAGAAAGAAGATCTGCTAGCTAAGAGCGTAGACAAGAACTGTATGCTTCATCTTAATATATTATAAGCACAGTTCTGTGGACGTATCCCTAGAGAGAGGGTGAACCACGTATATCTTGTGTCGTATGTGTGATTTATGCTATGTTCTTAGTCATTGATATACTGCTATTGCATTACTGTGTTAGATCTGATAGATAGTTGTGTGGAGTAGATCTAAGATGATAAGTGATATATGCATGTTGTATTGTTCTAGTATTAGATCTACTTGATATTCCCCTTGGTTGTAGACATCCCTATCCTGCAACCCCCCATAGCTGCTTCAGGTGAGAATGCATCTTCTTCGCAGGTGTTGTTGAAAGGGCTAGTAGTTAGGGCTTGTTGGTGCGCTTCTTGAGTTGAACCTTGGGTCTACCCCTATGCCAAAAAATGGTTCCGTTGTCGGGACATGAATATTCTTGAGGGAATGTCAAGGTGGTTTCCATCAAAGACAGAGATTAAAAAGTGGATAGAAGATCAAGAAAAGTACTTCATTGAAGCCCAGAACAAGAACCCTAATCTTAGTACAGAGGATTGGTTGGAGAGATATATCTTTACTGATATACACTAGATTTTCTTTGGAGGAATCCATCAGGAGCTATATGAGTGGTTAGCTAGGGTAGGAGATACCCAGTTTGAGATCAGATCTAGACCTCCTATGGTTTGGACGTCGGCGTTGATAAAAAAGGTCAAGAGAGTTGATAACGTTGTGTTAAGAGAAGTAGATCACTGGGTTGATAGCACCATTGGAGGGTACATCACCGAGTTTGTTGTTGACAGAGTAGAGTCATATAGCCAAGCCGAGAGATATTTCTTCAAGGGACCCAGAGGAAAATTTTTACATTTTCTGAAGTTGAGGATCAAGATGTTGTTGTATGAGAAGAACATCTTGAAGATACAGTAGATTGGTCGGATTTGAAAAATCAAATGCTCAAGAATTTGGACAGCGACAACGACACTAAGGCTGGACATACGTGAAGTGGGAGAGCATTCAGAGAAGTTCATCTTGAGAACCTGTTTAAGAAGAAATACGAGGATGAGGGTTTCTACAGTGGAGAAGAGATATATATGACAGACGAAGAGCATTCAGAACCCGTTGGGATAGAGGAAGGGAAAGATGAAGAGCCTCGCCAAGAAGAGCCAGAAACTTCAGGAACTACACAGACTGTTGAAGTAAGTACTATTATCCCTCCTATTGATTTAGTAGAATTAATCAATCAGATTAATCCAATCCACTAGAGTGTTTAGAGCACTGTCACTAGTAGCCCACCCCATACTCAGTTAGGAACCCTAGGAATATCTATGAAAGATGAGATGAGGCTCCCTATTTTTAGGGGATATGGGTTTGAAGACCCTGATCAACACTGGTTCCTATGTGAAGCCGTATGGAATATTAAGAATGTCACCAACGAAGCTGTTAAAAGAACTCAATTTAATACTACCCTAAGGGATTGTGCACTGAGCTGGTATATGAAGCTTGTCCAAGGACTTGCATAGCCTAAGCCGCTGAATGATATCAAGAATGTGTTGACTGTAGATTTCAAGAGATCAAGAAGAAGGTAGCAGAACCTATTTGGGAATTCGATCAGAGATTCAAAACCTTAACAGGCCGATTAACTTTTCAGATCCTAGATGAGCAGAACAAAGAATGGGTCATTGATTCCATCTTACCACACATCAGAGTTCCTCTGATGCAACAAAATATTCTTTGCAGGCTGAGGCACTGGAGATCTCCATGAAGTTAGAATCATCCCCTATGGGAGAATCCAGCTCAGGTATGAGTCAAATCATGAGTTAGCTAACTAGTTTGTCCCTGCAGGTCGAATATATGAAGAAATACAAGGGAAAAGATAGAAGAGAAGAAATCTGATGTGTCACATGCAGATCAAAAGGCCATGACAAGAAACATTGTCCCATATTTCATGAATACTTGGACTTTGGAGCTCCGAGCCCTTTGAAGCAAGTCACCCTACCCTGGTGAGAGGTATGAAGAAATAGACATCACCCTGGTGAGTTCCATTGCATGCAAAAGTATGTTTAGCCACCCACAAATTTGTATTGCACATTCTGTAAGTCATGGGGAACGATGATATGGATTTTAGGGCTTATGACCTCATGCATGAAAGGTAAAGAGACATATACAAAATTCAAGGAGAATTACAACAAGAAGGAAACACTACGTAGTATAACTCCCCTGGGAGAGGAAACTTCAATCCTCGTAGTGGATTCAGAGGATGAGGACGTGGAGGAGGTATGGGTCAAGGCCGAGGACAGATCATCTGTTACAACTGCACACAACTAGGACACTTAGCAAGGGACTTTCAGAACCCTTGTACCACTTGCATCTAATGCAACTCTTTCGAGCATGTCATCGAGGAATGTATAACATTGCTGGCTAAACTTCAAGAGAAACAGGGACCTCAGCAGAACCCACAAGTGCAACTGATATATGATGAACCTCGCGGAGAAGACCCTAGATTCGTTGTTATCACTAGAGGAGGCACTGTTACATGATAATATAGACTAACCCAAGGAAAGACTACAAAAGACTCAGGATTCCGGAAATCTACAGAGAAAACCCATACTTTTGATACAAAGAAAGAAAGACAAATATTTGAGGAGGAAAGAAAAGAGTTCAAAGGAGATCAAGGTTCTTCATCAACGACACGGCCCAAAGTAAGAGAATATGGAATGCCTCTGGCATTTGATCAGTCTACTTCACGAAAAGAGGGACAAGAGGTAAGCAAGCTCATGGAATTTTTATATACTTCTATTAAGTTGATTCAGGATGAGAGCGATGTACCAGAGCTACAAAATTTAATCAGATAGCATGAGATAGGAATGATAGATCCCTTACTGAATAAAGCAGTACATCAACTATCCAAGAAGAGAAGGAAAAATAAGGAACTACACTTGAATGCTCAGATAGGAGAATATGATATAGACTATGTGGTCCTCGACTTAAGGTCGGAGGTCAATGTCACGACGAATCAAACCTAGGCACTGATGGGAAAACCGATGTTAATTTATTGCCCTATCAGGATTAGGATGGCTAATCATCAGGTAGTAAGCTCCTTTGGAATATTAGAACATGTCCTTGTGGACATCAATGGAGTAAGAACATTTGCATATTTTGAGGTAATTGAGATAGTTGATGACAACTTCCCTTACCCTGCGCTGTTAGGAATTGATTGGGCTTTCAATAATTACACTGTGGTTGATTTAAAGAAAATATGTATGACATTTGAAAGAGATGGCCTTAGGGTCATTGCACCTTTAGATCCATATGAAGGTCAGCGATACATAGAACCTATCAGAGAAGAAGACCGTGCATATGAACTGGAAAACATATACAAATTAACAGCTAGACAATAGGATTACATTAATCCTACGACCGATGGAAACTTAAGATGGCGAAGTGACAACTCATGTTCATCAGATTTAGAAAAAGCATTGGAGAACTGACAGAAAAAAATGTATGAAGTATCTACAAGGCGATGTGCTAGATTAACCAGAGATGTTCGCTGGATCGGCACAACAGTAAGTAACTTTCCCACCTTTGATGGTCTAAATCCTTTATAAACCTTATTGTCGTAATTTGAAGCAAGTGTACCAACACAAAATAGATTGTTGGCAATGGATGGTGCCTTGAAAGAAACACCAGCGAGATGGTGTGGGACACACAAAAACAACATTACAGAATGGGTACAATGTCGTACCTTGATGACCGCACGGTTCTCAACACAAGTGGAAGGTTGCGAAGTTTGGTACACAGGTCGAAGACTCCCAAAGGAACATTTGCGAATTTGCGAGGAATATTGGAGAACCATTCCTCAAGAGCAGTGGGTGCACAAGTTCACTAACACACTAGACATGAGCCCTATCAACTGGTAACTACAAGTGGAGCTGCGCCTCATCACTGCAGTTTGGGAAGGTATGAATCGGAACTTTGTAACCACCTTCTTATTTGACAGTCAATATCCTTCAGTAGATCAAGCATTACAGATTGTAAGATAGAAGGTATTTGAGGAGGAATCTAGCCTCCCTTTAGAACAAGAAGAGGACGAATGGACCGCGCCTCTCTAGAAACTGCAAGGATGTTACAACATCATTGCTGATGAAGACGATGATCCTAGGAAGGTGAACATCGCAGAGACAAAAGGCCAGAGAGATGTGGAAGGAATAGGAGTTGAGATACCATTCATTGGATAACCGATCAATATTAAGAAGGCCAAAATTGGAATAGAGCAGACATCGAAGCTTGCAAATGTTGGAAATTATTGGGATGCTTCTACTATTGACAAGATAACAGAGTTACTGCATGAATATCAGGACTTGTTTCTGACCAAGTTTAATGATATGAAGGGCATTAAAGGGCCTATGGTAGAGATGAGGATCCCTTTAAGACCATATGCAAGACCATTCAAGAAAATACCATACATATTGAACCCTAAATATAAGGAGAAAGTGAAGATTGAGCTCAACAGAATGCTGGAAGCAAGAATTATAAAACTTGTTGAAGAGTCAAAATGGATTATCCCTATGGTGGTACAAGACAAGAAGACAAGAGAGATTAGGATCTGCATAGATATCGGGAATCTGAATGATGTCTGTTTGCATGACCCCTTCCCCACACCATTCACTGACGACGTGTTAGATAATGTGGGAGGCTAGGAGGTATATTATTTTACAGATGGATTTTCAGGATATCATGAGATCCAGATTGCCAAGGAAGATCGCCATAAGACCACATTTGCAAAAGAATGGGGATCCTACTAGTATACAGTGATGCCATTTGGATTGAATAATTCCCCAAGCCATATTTTCCAGGGTGGTGGTCGAAGAATTCAAGGAGTTTCTGCATAAATTTCTAGAAGCATAATTTGATGATTGGACTGTTTTTAGTTTATTGAAAAATCATATTGAATGTCTAAGGCTAATGTTGGACAAATGCAGGTAGTGTAAAAATTCCTTGAACCTGAAGAAGTGCATATTCTTCTCACCATTTGGAGTGATATTAGGTCATACTATATGCAAGCAGGGATTGTTGGTCGATCCATCTAAAATTTCCATTATAGTTGATCTACCCCCTCCTACTTCAGTCAAACAGCTGCGCACTACGCTGGGACATACTGGATATTACAGGAAGTTCATTAAAGGATATGCCCAGATTAGATCACCCATGGAGAATATTTTAAATAAAGACTATCAATTTCACTGTACAGAAGAGTGCCAACAGAGCTTCGACACACTAAAACAGAAAATGGTTACTGCGCCTATTTTGGCTTTCCTAGATTGGACCAAGGAATTTCATGTGAAATGTTGATGCATCTTCCATTGCATTAGGATTTGTGTTAGCACAATCTGGTGAATGCGATATTGACCATCCGTTAGCTTTTTCTAGCAGGAAACTATCCACAACTAAGATTAATTACACCACCACTGAAAGAGAAGGGTTAGCTATGGTGTATGCGCTGTAGAAATTTTGCCACTACTTGTTGGGAGTACACTTTAAAATGTTTATTGATCACTCTGCGTTGAAATACCTAGTCAACAAGCCAGTGTTGGGGGGGAGAATATGAAGATGGATTTTGTTATTCCAGGAGTATGAATTTGAGATCATAGTTAAGCCAGGAAGAATGAACAAAGGTCTAGACACTTATCGAGGTTGGAACATGGAGAAGAACCCACTAGTTTGGAGGATACACTGCCTGATGCACAGTTATTGGCCATTATAAATATTGATGACCACTTTGCAGAGATAGTCCAGTTCCTGTCAACAAGAATGGTACCTAGTGAGTATACAATTCCTCAGAAGAAACGACTAGTAGTGCACGCTGCAAACTTCTTACTTATAGCTGGAAATCTATACAAAATGGGACCTGATGAGATATTGAGAAGGTGTGTTATGGAGGCAAAGTGACCAATGATCCTCGCAGAATCTCATGAAGGCATCTTTGGAGGACATTACACAGGGAAATAAACTGCGCAGAAGGTTCTTAGAGTTGGCCTTTGGTGGCCTACATTACACAAAGATGCCAAGGACTATTACAGAGCCTGCGATGTGTACCAAAGAGTTGGGAAACCGTCCAGAAAAGATGAAATTCACTTAGCACCACAATTGACCCTACAAGCATTTGAGAAATGGGCCATTGACTTTGTGGGACCTATAAACCCACCAGGAAAGCATACAAGAGAAAGGTACATCATTATTGCAACATAATATTTGACCAGATGGGTCGAGGCAAGAGAAGTTAAGGACTGTAGTGAAACTATAGATGCGCACTTCATATTTGATGACATCATAACCAGGTTTGGATGCCCAAAGATCCTTATGAGTGATCAAGAAACACATTTCATAAATAAAACAATTGAAGCCCTGACTGAGGAATTTGCAGTGCACCATCAGAAGAGCACGCCTTACCATCCAAAAGAAAATGGGATAGTGGAAGAATTCAACAAGATCTTGGAGACAATGCCGAGGAATATTTACAGTGTTAATAGAGATGACTGGGATTTAAGAGTACCAACAGTATTATGGGCCTATAGAACCACTTGCAAGAAGATAACAATGCAGACCCCTTTTAAATTGGTGTATGGTCTTGAAGCCATTGTCCCAATAGAATATTTGGTACCAATCTTAAGAATTGTTGCCTTTATAGATATGGATGAAACTGGCGCTATTCGAGAAAGGCTTTCACAATTGGTCGAACTAGAAGAAGACAAATTTATTGTAGGATTCCATCAACAGGTAGAGAAGGAAAGAGAGAAGGCCTATCATGACAGGCACATCAAGAAGAAGGCATTTAAACCCAACGATCTAGTACTGGTATAAGACAGTAAGTTCATCAAATATCCTGGGAAGTTCAGAATGCATTGGCTCGGGACATATGAGATCACCTATGTTACAGAAGGAGGAGTTGCGCAGTTGAAATCTTTGAAGGGAGAATGGAAGGAAGGATTAGTGAATGGGAGTCGGTTGGAGTTGTATTTTGACAACCAACTGCCTCACAACTCTTAGTAAAAGCATGAGGAAAAATGCCTAGGTACTAGGTGCAGTTGAAAATGGGTACCCGAAACAGAAAATAAAGTCTACACAAGGAAGGAGAGGAGGCATAGAGTAGAAAGAAAAGGCTGCACTGCGCAGTGTGAAGTCGAAGTAAAATGGAAAGGTCAGATATGAAGTGCCTCGAGATGAGTCACAGGTGAGTGTTGGGGACCTGTTGGCCCTTGGGTATGAAATTTAGCGAAGAACAAGGAAGAAAAGGAAAAATGTGAACCGCGCGGAAGACAAAGTGACTATTACTAGGTCGAAGTGAGAAAAAGAGCAGAAAACACAAAGCGAAGTAAAAGGAAGCACGCCGTTGGACAAGGAGATTGAGGATGACAAATCAACAAGAAATAAGGATTGTGGACAACTCAACAAGAGGAAAAATCCACTGTTGTATGCTTTGGATCACCGCGCGAGAAGGAAGGAAAGACAGGCTGGCGAAGCCCTGAAAACGTGAGTCAAGTTGACCTAGGGTTTTAGACACCTAGGGTTTTGGTATCTAGGGTTTGTGACACCTAGGTTTCCACCTAAGGATGTCAGTGAGCTATTGTAATGTATAAATAGAGGTCAAGAGGACTTGGGATGGGTTGTTGTTATTGTTGTTACTATTGTTAGTATTATGATTGTTGTTGTTGCCTTTGTCATTGTGTGATCGAGTGAGTAATATCGAGTGAGAAAGAAGTGCTAAGTATGAGATCCTTCTATATTGTAAGATATTCATCTGGGTGTGAAGATCAACCCTGCAGTTGGGTGTGTAAGGAGGGGAGAGACAAAGAGGAGAAGAAAGAAGATCTAATAGCTAAGAGTGCAGACAAGAACTGTATTCCTCATCTTAATATGTTATAAGCACAGTTCTGTGGACGTAGCCCTAGAGAGAGGGTGAACCACGTATATCTTGTGTCATATGTGTGATTGATGCTATGTTATTAGTCATTGATATACTTCTATTGCATTACTATGTTAGATATGATAGATAGTTGTGTGGAGTATATCTAAGCTAATAAGTGATATATGCATGTTGTACTTTTCTAGTATTAGATTCACTTGATATTCCCCTTGGTTGTAGACATCCCTGTCCTGCAACCCCTCCATAGCTGCTTCGGGTGAGATTGCATCTTCTTTGCAGGTGTCGCCGAAAGGGCCAGTAGTTAGGGCTTGTTGGTGTGGTCCTTGAGCTGAACCCTGGGTCTGCCCCTGTGCCAACATCATTCAACACAAAGTTTTCCAATTGTTTATCATTCTCAAATACTTGTAAATATTCCAGGTTATCAGGTACATAAGGTAGGAATACTCTTTCTACTTGAAAATATGTTTTTCTATGAATATAATCCGGGTTTGACAATGAGGCGGCCAAAGCAAATGAGTCTTCATTATGATTCTTGTCCCTTGGAATGAAATAAATGTTGAAAGAGATGAAAGATTCCATCAATTTGTTAACTCTTTTGAAATATAATTTGAGTCTTTCCTTCTTGATTTTATACCTCTAGGCGACTTGATTAATTACCAGCTTGGAGTCGCCAACCAAAATTAGATGTTCTATCTTCATTTATTGTGAAAGAATCATTCCTTGAATCAAAGCTTCATATTCTACCTCATTATTAGTACATGTAAATTCAAGTATGATAGCATGTGGATGCATAATCTTCCCTGGACTTACAAGGACAATTCCAACTCCACTCCCAGATCTTGAACACGAGCCATCAAATGACATCCTCCAAGAACATTCAAACAAATTCTCTTGATTATCCGTGTGTTGAATTTGCTCCAGGATTTCAATGTGTTCCATGTATAGGATAGCATAATTTCCAATCCCAACATCTATATAATCTTCCATTAATTCATTATCCTTCTTTTTGAAAGAGAAGGGTTTCTTGGGTTCACGGGGCACCTTAATCATTTCTCCTTCTTTTCCTAGCAGCATCATGCAACTTCCATTGTTCATTATGTATCCCATGATCATGGATGACCAATCTCTTCCAAAAATAACTCCATATGTCGGAGGAAGGTCTACCACAATAATATTGAAAAATGTAATAATATGGGGAGCCGCTGTGATCCAAGCATAAAAGTCCATAAGATGACACTTGTCTAGAAACGATTGCATATATACTTTCACCGGTCTTGTAATATTTGGTACAATTCATGCCCAATGCCTCCATGACTGCAAATGCCATAATATTATTGTTCACGCCAGTGTTAAATAAACAATCATGAAGTGAAACATCATGATTTTCAATTGAAATATAAAATGAATGAATTTTACCTCTCAACTTGATGGTTGATTTGTTTTGGCTTTGTTTCGGACTTGTAACAACAACTTCTACTTTTTCAGATGGATCATCCAATAATCTCAAATTGTTTTGCCTTTGTTGGGGAATCTTCACCACTTCTGTAAAAGGAAGAGTTATCCTTACAACATTGTATGTCATCTGAGTGGAGTTTGACACCAGGTGTTGTTTCATACTTCCAATGCTATCCGTCATTTTCTCATTCATTTTTTCTTTATATTTTTCGTTTTCCTTTTCACAAACATTTTTATTCTTGGATATATTTACAAAACCTCTTTTCTGGGCGACATTTTCTTGCGAGTTGGGGTCATTGTCACCTTCTTCAAATATATACATGGATGTCTCGCATCTGTCCATCTATACAGTTTCAGAACTTTCATTAGGTGAATAATATTTCTCTTTCTTAACCATTTTCTCATCATATACATCATCCAGAACAACTGCATTGGGGGTTGGCTTCTTGGGGACCCTAGGTGTTTGCGGATTATCCATGTTTTCAAGCCTCACTCTGTTTTCTTGGGGAGGGTTCCTTCTTTTCTCTTGGATTGGCATTCTTGGATTTGCTACATAATTACCCCCCTTTCTTAGTCTATTTATCTCGTTCTGCATTTTCTTGATAGTTCTATTCATTTGTGAAATTTCAATTCTTTGTTTGGTTTCTTGTGCTACAATATGGTCTAGCTTCACATCTGGTATGGTTCCCTTGAAAAATCCTCATCCAATTGTTTGATTTTGGGTCAGTCATGGCTCGAATTCTTCATTCTTTCTTGAACTAGAGGCTCCTTTATTATCAATACTTAAGCCTCCCAACTTCCTTTGTACTTTTCCCAGTATAATGTTAGGGTCAACACCCGTTTCAATCATAATTTATTCCATCTTAGTGGCTTTAATCATTGCTTCCTCCAAGGTCGACATCTGATATGTTCTGATAGCATATTTCACATTTGGGGGCATCACATTCTTATAACAACCAAGTATGACTGGGTCATTGGGTCTTTTATCTTCTGGAATCTTACTCAAGGTTTTATTGAACCTGAGATTAAAATCTTGTATTCTTTCATTCTTCCTCAAACCAATTTGGGTGAAATCAGTGAGAAGGGTATGAGAAGCAAATGGAGGGGTGAACATAGTCAAGAACATGGCTTCTAGTTCATTAAACAAGCCAATTGACCTATTGAGTGATGTCATATACCATTCATATGCTCTTCGTGATAAGGTTTGAAGAAATAACCTTACCATGACATCATCATACTCAACACGATGAAAGTCACAAACATCAATAAATAAGTTAAGGTGCCTCTTTGCATCAATTGTTTCGTCTCCAGAAAATTCCTTCAAGCTACCCTTAGGGAGAATAGGGAGATCATGTTTCTCACCTAGAATATTTTAAAGGGGAATCTCTTATTCTTCTTCGATTTTCTTTATTTCTTGTAGCACCTCTTCCACCTCTTTATCTCTCTTTATGTGGTTCATCTCACGGTTGTTCATTTCTTTCTGCCATATCTAGAGATGTTCCAGGGATATGATTTCCACTTCTTAGAATATAGATTTGCTTGATTTTACTTCTGGTAATGGGTCCCTTGTATTCATTCAGTTTCAATTCCGAACTTATCCTTGTGCTTCTCTAACTGGACTTTGGTTTCTTTGGTCTTGTCGCTCGTGTCTCCTCTATCTCCGAAGGATTTCTCTTTTAGGTCTAAGATCTGTCAGGACGTTTCTAATTATTCTCGAGTCTCGGATGTCGTTATTACCATATTATATAGATGATGTAAGATGCTTCATTGATTATTAAATCCAATTACTAGGTGGGGCTGATCAGCCTGGGGCAAAGTCATGTATTTTAAAAAAATACTAAACCAGATTTCAAGTTTCAGTGCCTTCCCTAGTGGAGTCGCAAAACATTTTGACGCTTGAATCCGTTAGGACCAAAACGACAACCTCACGAGGATACAAATCCCCATGTGTTTTTATAGAGGTGGTACTCCTCTTTACTTTAAGACTTTCTTGGGACTCTAGATCTTCAGAATATGGGACTTTGCAAAATTTCATCGTGGTAATCAAAGAAATATAAAGATTGCAAGAAAAAATAACAAGAAAGAAGATGTTTTGTTTTATTTTTAAATAAAGTTCCTGAGAAATGACCAAGAACTACACACTTCATACATTTAAAAAATATAGAAAAAAATTCCTCACATCCATCATAGTTAAACTAAAGATTTGTGATCACATAAAATAAAAAGAAGATGATATACATGCATAAGAGAACTTTAATAGAGTGGACACATGGGAAGCTCAAATAAATATAATGATAGATCAATCTCAAATACTTTATACTCAAACCTCAGAGATGCAAAGCACAGTCGAAATTGATCCCGAAATAGTTGTCTTGAAATTTCTAAAAAAAATATATAGTCTGTTACAAATCCTTGAAATTTAAAATGTGTTTGTTCTTAGGACTAGGAATGGGGCTCCCGTGGACCATAAAGAAAATATAAACAAGAAGTAATATTGTAGAAGGAGGGCAGTGGGAAATAATAGAAAAACAAGACCTGGAAAGAAGATAGGGAGAAGTTATAAGACTTCGTTTAAACCTTTCTAGTCAAAGAAGCGGAACAACTCGATGAAAGAAATAATAAAGAAAGAAAGATGTGATCAACAATAAGTTACTATGATGGTATCTTGTTTCTTCAATTTCTTGCTGTTGTCCTTTTATTGTCTTCATTAATGGTTACATGAACTGTCTCAATTCTTTCTTTCCCTTCAATGGTCAATTTGTCAATTTCTTTTTTGAACCATTCTTCAATATAGTTTTTCATTGGTGCAACATTTATCTCATGACATATTTTAATGTTGAATAATGTTGTTCCTCAACCAAGTTTTGAGGAAACATTGGTCATGTTTGAACTCTTTTGGACTTTGACAGGCTGGTCAAAGATGGAGCGCCCAGGCGGAGCTGAGATCACGAGATCTCACTTATTATGTGGACCCAACAAGGGGTTCATTAGGGTTTTTGTATTAGGGTTTTGGGATGTCGACCCATGGGTTTACCCATGATTAGGCCTTGTTGTAAGGGATGTAAAAGTGTATATAGGAAGGAATTTAATGTAGAGGGTGGTGCTTAGTGCAAGGAATGTAGTATGTAGCTAAGTGCATAAGTGGCTAAGTGCAAGAGGCAAGTAGTTCTGAGTTTCTTTGTGCAACATAACCTGTATGTAAGGTTCTGTGCTTGAGAGAGAAGTTGGCTTTGTGCCTTGACCTGATATTGGGAAGGTGCATCTGGCGCTTAGTGTGCAAATCACCTGTCCAGTGCAAAGCTTGGATCTTTGACTTAGTGCATAGGAGCAGATGGATGTAAGAGATTGAAGACTAATAAAGAAGAAGAAGCCATTGGTGGATGTAGCCCCACACTGAGGTGAACCATGTAAACCTTGTGTTGATGGTTTTCTTTGTGCTCTAATGTTTATGGTGTGAATTTTCTTAGTGCATTGAATGTTATGAATGATAGATAGATCCATGAATGTTTAATGCTTTGTATATGTCAAATGTGTTAGATCTGACTTATGATGCTAAGTGCGATGTGTATTTTGTCATTATTACTACCCTGAAATGTACTTAGGGTTTGATCTGCGATGTGAATGAATCAATATTTATTATTCCTAAGTACCGTGTGAACCGTTGTAATCACAAATTTGTGTCCTAACTTGGTTATAGACACCTCAGTCATGTAACCCCCCCCGCCTCTACCTCGGGTGAGACTTCGCTTGCTTCACAAGTGTTGCTGAAAGGGCCGGTAGTTAGGGTTTTGTTGGTGCACTGTTGAAGCGTTGAACCCTAGGTCTTTCCCTATGCCAACAAATGGTTCCGTTGATGGAACCTGAAACTGTTATTGCTAGAAATTGAAGCAAAGAAAAGAGAAGCTCTGTGCGTAGATCTGTTGCTATAGTGCGCAGTAATCTACTTGACTTGTGAAACTCTTTGCTAAGAAAGAGACCCGATATGAAGAAAAAGAGGTAATATCTTGAAAAAGGTAAAGATTTGTGCTTGGATAGAGTAAGATAAGTGCAAATTTTTTCGAAAGCATGAATCTAGGTAATTTTGATAGATTATGTCCTAGTCTGAAAGCTAGGGTACAGTTAGAATAAAAAGTTGATCTGAATAAATTTGATAGAAATAAAGAAAGATATGTTATTCCCATGCATAGAAATAATTTTTGGACTAATGAATGGATGTAGGAACCTAGAAAGATTTTTTGTAGATTACAGGATCAACATTGTGATCCTAGTGCACAGTACAGGAAAGGTTGGGGAACAATTAAGAGAAAGATAGGATTGACATTATGTTATAACTGCAGAAGTCCAGGACATCTTGTTAAGGAATGCCCTAGTATAGGTCCTATTTATCTTTATTATAAAATTGTTGGTCATAAGGTTGAGGATTGTCCAAGGATGATTGCCAAAGTTGAAAGGATGAATATGGGACAAGAAAGATACCAAGAGAATAAGGGCATGTTAAAGAACCATCAAGAGAAAGAATCAGAGAAAGTTCAGACTACATTAGTACAATTAAAAGAAACAATGGATGATCACAAATATGTCAGTTTATCTGAGATCATGAAAGAAAAACAATGCATAGATACAAGAATAGGAGATTTCAACATAGACTGTGTCCTGGATGAGGAGACACAAGTGAATATTATGACATAAAGCACTTGGGAAATCTTGGGGAAGCCTACTGTGATAACTTCATTGGGAAGAATAGGCTTGCTTAAAGGAAAGATGATAACCCTATGTGGAAGAGTTGCTAATGTACCTGTTATCATCCATGGAACATCAAAAGAAGAGGAAATTGAAGTTATTGAGTTTGTTGAGAACAACGCCCCATTCCCTCTTTTGTTAGGAAAGACTTGGATTGAGAAAGATCAGATCAGAAGGAAATCAGAGGAAGAAGCTACAGGAAAGAAAAATAAAAAGCAAGAGCTAAGGGACTTCATAGCTAGAAAAGTAGATTGATTGATAGAAGAACGAGAGGATAAGTCGAAGTAGTAGAAGGGAAGAGAATTAGTTGTAAGAGCGCAAGAAGGTTTGAAGGACCTATCCATGCAAGAAGAAATTATATCCACACAGGAATGAATAAGGGAAGGGATACTAACTTTGAACACTTTGAGAGAACATCAACAACATGAAGTCACTACGATAGAAGAAGATAAGAATAAGAATGGAAAGAGAAATCCAGAAACAGTTAGAGAGACTCAGATCATAGGAAAGAAGGGAAGGAAGATTAGTAAGAAGAAGGCTAATTTGGAAAATCTACAAGAAGTTACAGAGAACATATGGAAGATTTCACATATTGGAACTTCGCAGGAGGCAAATTTGTAGGCTCTGAACCTCGCTGAAACATCAGAACTGCGCATAATGGGACTTTGCCCTGGTGAAGTTATATTACCGTTGGATGCACCTCGACCATTATAATGATGCTCTGAACAACTATAAAACACATTTATGGGAGGATAGATCATCATTAGACATTGATACCGCATCATAACGGACGAATTCATAGTGATTGAGGTATCCCTATCTGTTAGAGGAATTTGTTACAACACTTTCTTACTTAACCCGTCGAACACTGCGTCGGGACCACTTTTTTCTACCTATGATTATCTGAGACAAGAAACAAAGTGATTGTGTGTGTCGATCTGTGCTATCAGACCTCACCATCTATTTTTTACCCCACTATCCGTTCACCTACCTCGACTTATTTGATAACAGTGATAATTTTGGGTGAGTGCACCAATCTAGAGAATTCTGTTGAAGAAGTTCCAAAGAGGTTTATGGCTGATAAAACCATGTCTGAAGGAATATAGGCGTCATCGACCAGGGGACTACAGGCTTCCCCCTCAACTAGACGTCATTCAAGCCATTTCTATCCCGCTACTGAGAAGCGAAGAAAGCACCGTGAATTTCTGGATAACGCAAAGCAGATCCCGTCAGTCTTGCCTGATTATATCCTGCCCTTGGATGGCGCGGTCAACCGCGACAACATCTCGCGGGACTTTGAGTACACATTGATCACTGCGTACATCCCAAAGGGGATATGTGTGGTTGGAAGCCAGTTGGGATAGATCCCATCTCTAAAGAACAGTGATTTCAATCTCGGTGATAGAAAGAACTACGCGATGCTCGCACCGTATAGATACCTGATGAAGACAACTGGGAAGAAACCTTGCATAGTCTCCCATCCATGGATAAAGGAGCTCGCACAGTCCATGATATTGAATTTCATGAAGATTCCTCACTTTGGTCGACATCAGGAGGTTAATGCTTGTGTTAAAATCCTCTTGTCGTGCTATCATGGAGGATACCTGTGGCTTGATAGACGTATTACTGTGGATCCAACGCTGATCCATCGAATCACAAGACTGAGCATGCAGAGGCCTGACCCTCAACAGTTCTACCCAGGGAAGGTTTCGAACCGCTCCTTGTCATAATGCATTAAGGAGGCATACGACAAAATTGATAAGGGGAAGCAAGGCTACAAGGTATCCTCTATCTAGGATGGCGCAATGCGCCTAGCTTGCCAACTCATAGCTAGAAATATCGTCAGAAAGAACTGTTGCACGCAGGTCACCGGATTTGTGGTGGACATCGCAGGGAAGTGCAAGGAAGTGATGAAAATGAACTGGGTGTTCTACCTTGTCAAAGATCTCGAGAAAGACTTCCACGAATCACAGGATCAAGAATACGAGTTCCATTTCAGTTGGTTGTTGGTGTTGACTGCATTTGCCACTTGGAAAATGCCAGAAGGAGCAACCTTTCTGGAGATTGAACCATCAAAGCCATTGGCCGTGAGGTTCTCCAACTTATGGTACACAAATGACATGGCCAAGCAGTGGCTGTCGAACGTAGTGTTCCATGCCTACTACCATCAACTGAAGGTTGCCATAGAATCAATCCCTCGCATGAAACAACAAACCTTCCACCAATACAAACCACTAGCTAAGTTCCACGGAGATCAACATTTTATATATATCACTGTATGCAAGGATGAGAGCAAGGAGGAATTGCAGTTCTATTACAAGCTAACTGACGAAGACATGGAGGAGATCATGAAGGAATGGCTGGTAGAGTTCCTCGTACCAGTTGATGATGCAGAAATCTCTGACCCTGATATCATAGGAAGCTCCTTGGTCACTCAGGTCGAGCATGTTGGGATGACAAATGCGAAGAAGAAGAAGAAAAAGGATGAAGTGCAGGATGTACAGACTGACAAGGAAGACACCACCTCAGAAGAAAGTGGACTTGGCTTGCCCACAAGTGGAGGAGGAGACAAAGTAAATCAATAAGTAGGAGGGGAAGAATGAGAAAAACAAAGAGAAGGTGAAGTTACACTGCCGAAGGATACCCCTACTGAGATAGAAGCATCGAAGAAGAGGAAGGGTTCTCTGCAGAAACCCTCGTCCAGAAAGAAAAACCATGCAAGAAAGCCCCAGATGGAGGCCACACTCATGGAGGATGACATTGGTCTAGTCCGTGAAGCAATAGAATATGCGTTCGAGGACCTCTTATAGAGATATGGCGTGAAGGAATTAGAGATGTATGTAAGAGTTAAGAAGGAACTGAAAGAATTTCAACGAGCCATTCAATTGAGCCGCGCAATACCTACTGTGCCTTCATCGTTGCAGACTGTAGAGTTGGGGGATGAACCAACCCAACTTCAAAGACTGGAAGATGCAACAGAGGCTTGAATTAAAAAATTTCAAGAAGAAAAGGAACAGGATACATAATCCATGAAGAAAGAGAAAGAAGAGATCTTGGAGCAAATACGAGTTGTGCGGTACTATGTGACCGCTTGTGAAAATGAGAAAGATGAGTTTCGAGAAATGCTCAAGGAAGACAAGGCAAAGATACAGAGGGAAAAGGACTAGCTTCTCATAGAGCTGACTGTAGTCAAAGAAGTGGTGAGAAGAACACTTCGCGCTGTGCCAGGCTTAGCATAGGAGGAAAATGAGGCAGTCGAATTTTAAGTAACAAATCTTGTTGAGGCCATCCAACATCTTCAAGCAGTACAAATAAATCCACAAGAAGTGCACGACCAGAGGGAAGAAGCCACTAAGAGAGAAGTGGGAAGGATCAGGGCCCTCGCCTCAGAATGCAAACAGTTAAGGAATAGAAGTGCGCAGAATCACGAACACCTCATGAAATATCTAGATCTTAGGAAGTTGGAAGCGCAACTACAGGAGGGGAAACATAAGTCACTGACAGATTAAGCACAGATGAAGTCACTCACTACGGTCGAGAGAATTAAGATATCACAAGAAAAATGCGTGGCCTAGTAGCATATTACTTCCATCTAGGGCATAGTCATGGAGGTTAGACATAGGCTACAACCAGTGCAAGAGGAAGCCTACACGATGTTTGAAGAGATCGAAGGACAAGTCTCATAGCTAGACCAAGTGGTTGCGAAAATGGAACAACATCTAGAAGGGCCTATTACCAAGCAAGTACTCCAGGAACTTGCTGAGCAGGAGGCTTAGGTGAATCAACAGGTCGAGGTAGCTCGAGCTAAGCTCAAGGCATTTGAAGCAGTGTTGCCCAGATATGAGTGACTCGAGATGATTCATAGGTGAGTGTTGGGAGCCTATTGGCCCTCGACCAATTTTTGAGGAAAGATTGGTCGGATTTGACCTCTTTTGGACTTCAACAGGCTGGTCGAAGATGGAGCGCCCAGGCAGAGCTGAGATCGTGGGATCTCACTTTGGACCCAACAAGAGGTTCATTAGGGGTTTTCTATTAAGGTTTTGGGATGTCGGCCCATGGGTTTACCCATGATTAGGCCTTGTTGTAAGGGATGTAAACATATATATAAAAATGAATGTAATGTAGAAGGTCGTGCTTAGTGCAAGGAATGTAGTATGTAGCTAAGTGCATAAGTGGCTAAGTGCAAGAGGCAAGTAATTCTAAGTTTCTTTGTGAAACAAAACCTGTATGTAAGGCTCTGTTCTTGAGAGAGAAGTTGCCGCTGTGCCTTGAACTGATATTGGGAAGGTGGATCTAGTGCTTAGTGTGTAGATCACCTGTCCAATGAAAATCTTGTCTTTGTGGCTTAGTGCACAAGAGAGAATGGATGTAAGAGATTGAAGACTAATAAAGAAGAAGAAGTCGTTGGTGGACGTAGCGCCACACTGGGGTGAACCACATAAACCTTGTGTTGATGGTTTTCTTTGTGCTGTAATGTTTATGCTGTGAATTTGCTTAGTGGATTGAATGTTATGAATGATAGATAGATCCATGAATGTTTAATTCTTTGTATATGGTGAATGTGTTAGATCTGACTTATCATGCTAAGTGCGATGTGTATGTTTTCATTATTATTGTGTTGAATTGTAATTAGGGTTTGATCTGCGATATGAATGACTCAATATATATTGTTCCTAAGTACCCTGCGAAGTGTTGTAATCATTGATCTGTGTCCCATATTGGTTACAAACACCTGATTCCTATGACCCCCCTACCTCTACCTTAGGTGAGACTTATCCTACTTCGCAGGTGTTTCCGAAAGGGTCGGTAGTTAAGATTTTGTTGGTGCGTTGTTGAAGCGTTGAACCCTAGGTTTGCCCTTGTGCCAACAAATAACTCACCTTCCAAGTCTCTTAAATCAAGAGAAATACCATGTACTGCTTCTTCAATATCTTGATTTTTCATGGAATAGTACATTAGCCAATTATCTATGTCATCTTCATTATATTCAAGTATGCCATAAAACGTTTCAACTGATAACCCTTTAAATATCTCAACTTGTTCGTAAATTTTTTTCTTTGTTAGGAACATTGAGTTGAGAATTAATTTAGGGTCTTATACTTCATTAGTACCTCCTTCTAGGTCTATTTCTGTGAGCCTCTTGAGTGGTTCTTCCCTTTTCAGTATGGCTTCGCTACATTCTTGAACAATATTATTCAAATTTTTAATTGTTTCCTTCCAGCAAGCATTTAGTTGTTTTATCCAAATTGGGGAAGGAATATCCTCCTCTCTTCTTCTTAGTTCCATCATGTTAGAGACTTTGATTCCAAATGCTAATACATCATCAATGTATAAACCTTCTTCATTCTTAAGATCAACTTGCAAATATTCATGGAAGGCATGTGCCCTCGAGACAAAAGAAACAATATTTTTCGAAACCTCCCATGCCTCTGTTATCAATGCCATTCTCTTATTAATATTTATTTCTACATAAATCCCGGTTGATGTGATTAGTCTTGAAGATCCTTTCAAATAAACAACATGTGTGGTAGGTTGGACTATTGAAAAATAAATGGCACGAAGTGGAATAGGCATTAAGGCGTCTTCCAACTCCTTGATCATTTCTTTTAACTTAGTGTTTTCTTCTTCCAGACCACCAATAGAATCATCAAGAGAATCCCCAGTTTCTCTGTGAATTTTAGATATTTGGGATGAACACATATATTTTAGGTCAACCTCTAAACAAGATTTCCCCTTCTTATTTTTCCGATCACCTTTTTCTATAATCAATTTTTTAGTTTCCTTGTCAAAAACAACACTTTGGAAAGTAAATGACTCTTTTTCATTGAAGGTCTCATTCTGAATGATCTCTAATGATGAATTTTGTTGGGCCATATTTCCCAGATGATCAATTGTGGGAAACATTTTCTCAATATCTGCCTCGAGCTCCATGTCTTCAAGAGAGAATCTATTGATGTAATTTTCTACGAGATTTCCTTCTTCCTCTCTTTTCTCAGAGGGAGCCTATGTGAGTTCTCGAATTTTTAGGGGGGGGGGATTCTTCTCTCCTTTGTCGCTTGAACTACTGTTGGTAATTCTCCTAGTTGGGTGAGTTGTTGGAGCATTGCTCCTGGATGTGATAGTTTTAGGAGTAACAACTGGAGATTGGGCACTCTTTTCACTCAGACCCTTTCTTTTTTTATTGTAAAACTCATCAGTACTAAGTACTATTTCCAAGTTACCAACATTGTGTACAGAAGCACCTTGGTTTTTATTTTCTTCTTCATTCAGAATAGTATGAATGAACGAGTTTTTGAATCCTACTGACAACATATGTTTCACTAAGATTTTGTTAGGCTCAAACCCCTTTATGTTTTCAACATAATTCCAATTTACATTGTTGAAGTGATTCACAAAATCATCAATTTTATTTATGTTCCTGAATATGAAATCTCCAATTTTCCATGGCAAGAGGATGAATTTCTTTTTCCGTTTTCCATGGAAAAATTGCAGCCAGAAATTGTATTGCCTTGCCACTTCCGTAACAAACAATTTATCAGATACATGGTATGGAAGTAAAGAGAGATTTTATTTGGAATAGAAGATCCTGATGACAATATGATTTTCCATTTGTTTTATCGTTCCCTTTTTCTCAAAGAATTTACTAGCTTGGTCGGTTATCCTGGGGGTATTTTTACCAAATGACTATCCTTTGAAGGTTGAAACGAAATCAATGTAAACTTTGTAAAAATACAGAGAAGTCTTGTGTCTCCACAATTCTTGATACTAAAAGGTAACTAGATCTATTTCACAGTTAACCCTCTTACATATAGTCAATTTTGGAAATTGATAGCAATACACTATTGCAAATACCAAATAGGAAGCCATAAAGAACTTTTTGTCCCTTTTGTAATGTGATAATTGGGATGAGATTTCAATGGAAATCAATTTTCCCCAGTCGAAGATAGTTTGCTATTTAACTATAAAATATAAAATATAAAGAATCATGTGATAAATGGTGGTGGTGCTTTCCTGACCTGTCAACCTGGTAAACAACCAAGTGATTTCCTGAAAAGGGTTTTTAAAAGAGTCGACCTGAATCTTGGTTATGTATTATGGAACAACTGCAGGATTCTCCAAAAACTCAGGCAATAGATACAGACCATTGTCATGTTTCTTCAGAAAATATCTGCAATCCTCTCCTTTGAAGGTAAGTGTTGGCTCAGGGAGCATCAACATATTACAAAAAAATTGCAGTGAAAGGGAAATGGGGGAGTGATATTGGAGTTGTATAATTTGTTGGCTCAACACATACTTCTAAATGCACCACACAATGAGTTATTTTCATTCGAATGCCTCAGGAACACACCTTGTGTGAGCAATTACTGATGTCCAGATTACGTCTTTTGTGCAGGAGGAGATGCGTAATATGAATACACTATGGACCACTGAAAATTATGGTCTTCACAACCAAAAATATTCAAAGTATCACCACAAAACTATTGTCTAGCTTCTGTTGCCATAGGTTTACAAGAGTGTTGTTTCAACTGTATGATACCTTGAAATGAATCATTTAGGAGAGATAACAATAATATAACATTTGGAAAATCGTTCTCTAATGAAATTTAATGCAAAATATCCACGACCCTTCGCTATTAATGACGATATTTACATAGCATGCATGATCAATTATTATCATTAAACCACACTAAATGCATATTGGGAAAATCATGAAGATGGCGGGGATGGACAAGAGAAATTTGAATTTGGGGCATTTTGTGCACTCGCGAACCCGTGAACCCACGGTTGTGAATGATAAAAAATAAGATAATTGTTGCAAAGCGGTTGGAAAGAATTGGATACATGAGAAATGAAATACTTAGGGGATTAGTACCCATGACAATTCTAATGTTCATAATGTATATCATGGTCCTTTGGGTGCAAATTGGAGATCATAGAACTCGAAATATTAAATCTTGAACACGTGAACCCGCGGTTTCAAAAAATAGTTAATTATATTATAATAGGGCGGTCGGTCAGACTCATGACATAGGAACATGGATGAAAATGAAGACTCGTGAGTCCGCCAACCCGTGAACCCATCGATTTTTGAAATGTGACTAAGTATGGTAATTAGAAAGAGGAAAGAGAAGGTAGAAAAGACAAGGGGAATGAGGGTAGGTATAGAAGAGGGAAAAGAAATGGAAAAAATAAGTTGGGAAAATATAAAATGAAGAGAAATTTTGGAAGTAGGAATTGATCTCAACAATTTCCCAGAGGGACATATTCGAGCAAACTTCTCTTGGATTTTGGGCATAGCATCCAATAATGAGGCGAAAGACTATGCTCTTTATAAAGCTCTAAATTTAGCAAAGATATAGAGAATTGATGATTTATTTATTATTGGATATTACGGGGTCATGCTTAACCAATTCAAGAAGAGATCCCTCACAAACGATATGAAACTTAGAAGTGTCATGGCTAGAGAACTTGTAGAGGTAGAGACATTTCAATCTCTTCAATGTTTTCATGTAATTAGACTCAACAATGTCAAGGATGATTCCTTTACTAACTTGGCTACTCAAGACTCCTTGGGATCATTAAGAATATATGGCTAGGTAGCCTATCATTTCATTCCCTAATTATGGTCGGGATGGAAAGAAAAATTGGAAATTTTCCCCAAATTGGGCACCCAACAGCTAAGGCAGACATGAAGTATAATAAACACCTTGCAATGAACACATGTTCGAGGATAGGATTGACAAGTGGAAACAAAATATGGAGCACGTTTCGGATGGTGACGATGTTGGGTGGATTCATCATACATTTAACTCATGCAACTTTGGCCCCAAGAGTAATCTCACACAAGCACTATTCAATGGTTGTCCTTTCCCTATCCGTTTCACATGTGTTTTCAGGGATTGTGTTAGTGGATCTAGTATGCCTTCGTACCCCTCTAGTGTCACTATTCCCTCATAGTACCTCATCCATAGTTTGCAATGATGGCTTTGCTTGGCAAGAGTCTTATCACATGATTGAAGTCCACTCTCGTTGACGTGGAGGAAATAAAAGGTTAATTCATCATCCAGGGTGGTGACCTATCGCATAATTCCAGGAATACACAAAGGATCCTAAATAGGAGGAGAGTATTATGAGTTGGGTTGGTGGAGAATTGGACATTGCTATAACTCCAAAGCCTAGAATTGTAATTAGGATGGTCATTTATGGACAATGTTCTCTTCGGAAGAAAATTGGGAAGGCGATCAAGTTGGTATCATGGAAAATAGGAGGTTGGGAGTAACATAATGACGTCGAGAGATCCAAGAGGAAGATCAAGAGGCTCTAGTTAACCTGGTAAATTCGCTCCAAATTAGCATACATAATGCCTCTTCTCAATGGAAAACTGCAAAGGATTTACTCATTGAATAGAGATAGGGAATCCAACAATTATAGGAGGAAGTGGATGCAATTAGCTTAGAGGTGATGGAGTTGTGCTCCAAGCATGTCTCTATGGCTCTTTCAACTTTCAGTATGGAAATATCTAACGTTGCCTCATCTCCTACTCCACCTAGGAAGATTCCAGATCTAAATTCACCACATGACTCCTCAGAGGAAGCTCAGGATGGGCCTAAGTTAGATAATGCTTAATTTGTATGCTTTGTTTCAGTGTTTTGAGACTTGGTATTTTATATAGATTGTATATTAGACTTTTTAGTATTTTTGAGTCATTTACAGGGACTGGAGGTTGGTATATTTTAAAATGTGATAAGCATCAGCCCAATTTTGAAGTTTTACATGCTTATTTTGAACTTTGTAAAGACTCTCTCTATGGCTAGAACACATATTTTTTGAATATATATATATATATATATATATATATATATATATATTACAAC